>JAMPIV010009176.1:0-130000 GCA_024509875.1 Oreohelix idahoensis | reverse complement strand
ATTAAAAAAATGTCGGTATTAAACCCATCCCCTCCCTTAATTAAGTCCTATCTACGGCCCTGGGACCACGTATCCCTGGCTAAGGTGAGGCCACTTGCCAGATAGCTGTGCTGATCTCTCTCTCTCTCTCTCTCTCTCTCTCTATATATATATATATATATATATATATATATATATATATATATATATATATATATATATATATATATATATATATATACCGCCCCCCTCATCATAACGTAAGACCTGGTCAGTCGTAATAGTGTCACTTTAGAAGCGAGACGATGGTGTCTCTTTGGTGGACTTGGATTGAATCTTCGAGTTCTGATTGGTTGTCCTACTTTCTGTTGTACAGTGTCCTCTTTCCGATTGATTACTAATTAGCTATTTTCGTTTTTTCTTGTGTCCTACTTTGTCCGGCGTCATTCAGAAACAAATAAATGGGCTAAGATTTTCACATTAGGCACAATTAGTTTTCATGAAGCATACTGTACATGAAGTATAATACCAATGTATCTGTATTTTCCCGACAAGCTGATGGGATTGTTTCATTGTTGGTTACACAAGTGTCATGTGACAACGATATACCGGGATGTGACAACTATATACGGGATGTGACTTGACAAACTCTACACGTCTGTGCGTTAGACCAGCCTTTCTCAACCTGTTTATCCTGGAAGAACACTTGACATAATTTTCAGGTCTCAGGGAACCTCTACATGATAATAATTATAGCCCTTTCAGTCATAGGTGACTGTGGGACTGTGCACCTGTCCAGGATTTGCCTCCCCTGCTTTGCAGTAGTGGTCCAACAGTGGCCACAACTCAAGAGTATCTAATTTGGGCCTTCAAATGTGTCTACCTTCGCACACGATTACTCTTGGCAGAGTTGTAGATAGAAGTATAATGACGCTTCTATCTCAAGGGAGTGTTCATAAAGTATTTCAGAAGTCAAGAACAATGCTGCATTGGCTGAGCACTTGTTAACTTTTTTATCTGATCCGCCGCCGTTTATGAAGAATTAAGCAATTATTAATTTTAGCGCGGTCAGGCCCGCGGCATGATTTACTCAGTGGAATTCTTATTATTATGGTAAAGCTCTGTTTAGAGTGTATTTAGTAACACGATTGAGACAAACATGCAATACAACTAAAATGATTAAATCGACGTTAAGTTTGTATATTCACAAATAACAGATTTAATAATGACTTAGATTTAGCAAGGTTTTAAAAGAATGAATAATGATTTATCAGAAAAATTATCATCACTGGTGTGATGTCAAGAAGCTTTTATGTAAGAAGTCGCTTGGCAGCTTTTAAGTTTGACAGCTGCAAATGGTCGGTTCTGCTCCCGCTGGGTTTTTGGGCTCTGTTCTGATAGATCACCGGAGTTCTCGCGTCCCTGTACAAGATTAAAGGCGCAGCAATTTCCAAGTAAGATCAGCGAGTAACTGCAAAGCTGGTCTCGCGTCTCTAAGACCCACTGATGATGGTGTCTAGTTCTACTAGATGGTGTCTGTCCCCTTCTACCTTCACTTTGTTCCAGAGATTATTAACCTCGCTGATACCATCAACTAGTATGGTAAAAGAATAGAAACAAAACGCTCTCCTGAGTATTGCGTTTCCCGACACATACTAATGTGTTTCCATCTTCCTATTCCACAATCCCATCTACCTCAGAATTTACCCTCGATCACAATTAAACTTACTCCCTCGAGAGAAAACTTTCTTTGCGTTTAAATTGAATAGCTTTAGATTTACTTTACTTTCAAATAATAAAGGTTAATAGTATAGATAGAATATGTTTATATTTTTTCATCCACACTGATTGAAAAATGTCCACAATATAGACTGAATAGTCTGGGATAGTCTGGCAGTTTCATTTACGCTGGTTGAAAATGTTCACAATATAGATTTAATATGTTTTCTTTTACATCTACACTGGTTGAAAACTTGAAAACTTTCATGAATTTAAAGTGCATAGGTTTAAATTGACATTTAACACTGGTTTGTAATTGTAAATATTATAATTAGAATGTACATCATTTCTTTCGCCTTTCCCTCCTTGCTCCACATGGAACTTTGGACTACCTATGCTTTTTAGTTCTCTTTAAGAAACTAGCAATAAAGCAGCCACCAGCCCTTGCAGTGGTGGTTCATGAAATCATCATTCTATATGCTGAGGTTGCCAGCCTCAAATGACTTGGGCATCCATTAGCAAATTTCACAAATTAATATTCACATGACAATATATACATATTAGTTCACATGTTAGTAATGAAAAATATAGAATGTAAAATGCACAACTTACGCCAATCTTGGCTCACAGACTGTTTGCTCAGAGGAATAAAGGCACTGGAATAGGCCTCTTACACGTGTTCTTCTTCTTCTTCGATCCTTAACCACCGACCGTCAAAGCAGTCAGTGGCCATCACGCCTAGTGGCGTCTTGTAGGGCAACAACAAATTGATTCCACTTTGCACGGTCGGTGGCCATCCTTCGTACAGTGCCCCATCTCTGGTTCATTCTTTGCATCTCAGCCTCTACAATCCTCCACCAAGTTGTTTTTGGTCGGCCTCTCTTTCGCTTTCCTTCAGGGGTCCAAAGCATAGCTGTTCTTGTGATGGCATCGGGGTCTCTTCTGAAGACATGACCAACCCAGCTCCAGCGTCTGCCAGCTATGATGGTGTGCATGTCCTCTTGCTTGCTACGAGTAAGCAGATCTTGGTTGGTGATGGTATTCGGCCAAAAAATGCGGTGAATTTTTCTTAGGCATGTTGTGTGAAAAGAGGACAATTTTGACATTTCCTTCTCTGTGACTCTCCAGCATTCCGCACCATAGAGAAGCACAGAAAGCACGCAGCTCTGGTATAATCTTAATTTTGTGCTTGTGCTGTATTGGGAGGACTTCCAGATGTTATTTAGGCTAAAGAAGGCTGTTCTTGCCTTATTCGTTCTGATGTTGATGTCTTTGCCTGCCCCACCGTCTGGTGTTACTATGCTTCCTAGGTATGTGAAGGTATCTGTCTGTACCAATTGCTGATTCCTTACTGATATGGGCTCAGGGTTGCTCACATTTAGCGTCATGACCTCAGACTTCTTTAAATTGATGTTCAAGCCCACCTGCTGGCTAAATTTATTAAGTCTATCCGTTTTTTCCTGGATGTGTTGATGTGAATGTGCCAGCAGTGCAATGTCATCTGCATATTCCAGATCTTCCAATATAGAAAATGTAGTCCATCTTATTCCTCTTGGACTGCCCTCTGTTGTCTGGCGCATCACCCAGTCTATGACTGTTAAAAAAAGAGTGGTTGATAAGGGGCATCCCTGTCATACTCCTGTCTTCACCTCGAAGGTTAGGTTGCTCTGCCCAACACTACACGTAAAGTTGGCATAGAGGCTTTTTATGATTGCCACTGTGCAGCTTGGAATTCCATAAGCCCTCAGTATTTTCCATAAACTGTCCCTATGTATGCTGTCAAAAGCCTTTTCAAAATCAACAAAATTTATGTAAAGCTGTCTTTGCCATTCTGAACACTGCTCTATAATGTTCCTGAGAGTGAATATATGGTCTACACATCTTCTGTTCTTTCTAAATCCTGCTTGTTCTTTCCTCAGTTTGTAGTCTACTGCCTTTGAAATTCTCTGTATAATTATCCTGCCTAGTATTTTGCTGGGAACTGAGAGAAGAGTGATTCCTCTCCAATTATTGCAGTCTGCAAGATCTCCCTTTTTGGGCAATTTGACAATTATTCCTTTGTTCCACTCTGATGGTGTTGTCCCCGTTTTCCACACTTGTGCAAATAGTGGTTCTAATAGTTCTGCTGCTAGCTCAGGGTCTGTCTTAAATAGCTCTGCATTTAAGTTATCATGGCCCGGAGCTTTACCGTTCTTTAACCCTTTGATTGCTGTGATGATTTCTTCTTTTCGTGGAATGTCTGTATTTACATCTAGATCGTTTTCAGCCTCAGGAACATTCAATTGTGTCTCTGGTATTTCCTTGTTCAGAGTTTCTCTGAAGTGCTCTGCCCATCTTGTTTCCTGTCCCTCTGCTGTCTTGATGAGATTTCCTTGCTTATCTCTTACTAATGTAATATTGTTTGCACCTTGTTTTCCGCTGATGAATTTAGTTATTTTGTATACTGTGTGTGGCGAGAGGTTTTATTTGGCTCTTGGATCAGTATAGTACTGACAATTACAGAAATAGAATTTCTGCAGAAAATGGTGAAGTCCCAGTGTCTGAGAGGACTACTGGTATCACAAATTAGTTACGGCTGTGAATGTTCTGATCTCGAAACAATAGTAGAGAGGAGACCGACATAAAGTGCCACCTCCGCTGTGTAACTAACTGTGATATTAAATAAACAAGGAAACAGATTTTGCTTAACAATGATAAAATTGACAAGTCTTCAAATACAATTTCCTAAGTATTTATTTAGTATATACACTATCTACTCTGGTGCTGAAGGGTGAATGTTGAAAAAAATGAAATGTAATGAATGTGTAAGTTTACATATGATTTACAAATATATATATATATATATATATATATATATATATATATATATATATATATATATATATATATATATATATATATATTATATATATATATATATATATATATATATATATAAATATATATATATGTAAATAAATATTACAACAAGTTTTCCAATTATAGGAACAAAAATTATATCAGCTGTGCTGTTAATTAAGGATATAACACTTATCAGCTATGTTGTTATTTTTGTCTCTTGCTATGCTAATTTCACTTTCTCATCACTGACAGTTTCTATGCTCACAATGCCGACAGAAATGGTACTAATGTGTACTCATCTCTCTTAAGTCTGTTCTGCTTTGTTTGGTTCACACATTCCTGCTGAGGCTCGTTACTTTAGCCCACCCAAGACTGAGGGGGACCAAAGATGTAGAGTCTGGTCAACCTCTATGCTCCTGCGGAGTTCCAGGCAGCGGGATTGACTCGAACATACGACCTCAGGTTTTTAGGACACAAATAAACCCTCCTAAGATTTTAAACTGGCCAGGTTTTGACGCGACTTAGTGAAGTAGGTTGCAGGTCGATGCCCTCAGGTAAGTTATAAATCAAAGTGACAGCTTCTTCCCCTTCAGTCAGTCGGTATCTCTGGCGTCAAGTTCGGGATTGCGTGGTTAGCATAAAATCCGCCCGATTATATAGTCAGGTAAATACTTGAGGAAAGCTTTCGGTTGGTTCCTGGCGGAGCAAAATGATTGGTTTCCTCCGGTTTTGTACCTGGTCTCATACAGCCTAATTTTATTCAGTTTTTAGCCGCCATCTTGCGTGAACTGCGTGAACAGTATAATTTATTCTGTCTCAGAGACTGGTGAACGGTGCAAGTTGATTGGTTGAAGCAAATCTGTATCTCGACATAGTGATTAACAAAGTAGTGGGTTACACTTCGTTTCACGACACTGTGCTTTGTTCATTTCTCAGTGCTGCCTCTTCTGCCTGTTTTGCAAGATCGTCTAGGAAATTCCTTTTGTTGGCTCTGGTTTGGCGTTTAACTTCCCTGTCCAGCTGGCTGTACTGTTCGCTATATAGTTGCATTAACCTGGGGGACTTCGCTTCTGTTTTCTTTCTTTTCATTTCCTTTCTCATCTTTATGGTGTTTAGTGTTTCTGGTGTTATCCAGTCTTGCTTCTTCCTTTCCTGGAATCCTAAGCATGATTTGCTACTTTCCTTATATACTGTTGAAATGGTGTTGAAATTCTGGTCTATATCATCAGTCAGTGTCTTTTCCTGGCTTTTGGCAAATTGATATCGTTTCTTAATGTCGGCCGCAAAAGCTTTTCTGGTAAGGTCGTCCTTCAATTTGCTGATGTCAAACCTTTTCTTAGTTTCACTTTCAGTTTTGCTACTACTAAATGGTGATCACTTCCCACATCTGCGCCTCTTCTTACCTTCACATCTTGTAATGCATGTCTCCATCTACCGTTAACCATGATGTGGTCTATCTGGTTTCTGTCCCGACCATTTGGTGATTCCCATGTTAACTTGTGAATTTCCTTATGTGGGAAAAGTGTTCCTCCAATGACCAGGTTGTTAATGCTACAGAAACTTATTAGCTTATCCCCATTTTCGTTTGCTGTTCCGCTGCCGCATTTCCCCATTGTTCTTTCATTATATGTATTGTGTGTACCAACTTTCGCATTGAGGTCTCCCATTACTATAACAAGATCATATCTAGGTGTGTCTTCCATTTCTTTCTGCAGTTGTTGATAGAATTCATCCTTGACCTCCTCATCGCTATCATTCGTTGGTGCGTAGCATTGTATTATTGTAGTGTTGGTGAATCTCCCTCTCAATCTCAATCGTATCAGTCTGTTGTTGATGGGTTTCCATTCCAGTAATGTCCTTTTTATCCCTTTCTGTAGAATAATGGCTACGCCTTCACTGTGCTGTCCATCCTCTCTTCCAGAGTAAAGTACTGTTTCTCCTGTTGCTGTTTTAACTTTTCCTGCCCCTGTCCATCTGCTCTCACTTATCCCCAGGATGTGTAACCTATAGTTTCTCATTTCTGCCGTGACCTGTCTTAGTTTACCTGTCTCGTACATTGTCCTGACAATCCAAAATCCTATTCTTGTATCCTGTTTTGCGGTCAGGACATCCGTTTTCATGTCAGTGGCTTCCTTTCGGCTTTCACCACTGACAGTCATACGAGCCACAGACTCCGAATGTCCATCCCGCAGCAAAGTGTGTTCATTTGATGTTGTTTCCGTAACTTCATTATTTTTTTTTACATAGACAGGGGTGTCAGCCCTATGCTAAAACCCCCAACCTGGAGGATCAAGGTACCAGCTTTTGTCTGACCCCTACCCACACAGACCAGTCCAGCTTGGTTGAACCTACCAGGAGTAAAACTCCCACTGGCATAGCTCTGGGGATTGTCAGGGTACGCAAGCTGCCATACCGCTACAAGGTATAGGTACCATTGATGGCAGACACGTGTTCTTAGGGGGGGTCGTTAATTTAAAACTGAATTTCCACTTTGACTGTGCTTTAGATTCCTCAGGTTCCCGGTGTCCTTGTTAAATGGTATAGTCTATTCTGGGCTCTGAAGTCCTCAAAATTTCTCAAACAATGGTCCGGTTCCGATAAAGAATCCTTATTCTAGGTTCTGGCAAGGTCTGGTTGTCGTCTTGGCAAGCGATTCTCACAGTGAACTAGATTTGCAAAAAGTGTCAGAGTATATTGCAAGTTTTCTGCCCCGCTTTTCCGGGCTGTTGGGACAAACGCCCAATCGACGCAATTGCGCAACAGTTATTCGCGCTTCAAAATATCAACCAATTTTATTTAAACGTTTAAATTTATGATGAAATAGTTTGCATGACTCATCCAGTGCAACATTTCAAACGTTACTTTTCTAAGATTGGGCTGTAAACATCCGATTATTACTTGGTCAAGTTACGTCTCTCACACTTCAACATGTCCTCCCAGATTGGGGGATTATCTGACTTGCCTATCCCGCGTAATTCAACCTCGTTATCAGCCTATGACGGCACAATTCGGCCATCTTGTCTGGACATTTTGTGTTTTATCCGCACCTCCAATACGCAAGTCTATTATTCTATAGAATTATAAAAGAATTATTCGCATCTCGTGCAAGCACCGTCAGTAGCCTTTCACCTGGAATCAAATGTGGGACCTTCACGTATTGTGACCTAATTAGTCTCTCAGGGATGGAGCAGCGAATTGAAGTGTGAAAGTTATGTAAACATTGGCAATCGGATGAGTTTTCTGTGGCCACGTAAGGGCAGGGAGAGAGAGAAAATAACAACATATCACTCGCATAGGAATGCCGGAGTGGACATGAGAGCGCACAACCGTTTTGTGACAATCCTAAATTAACAAAACTATCGTTTAACCATGTGTAGTCTCCTGTTATCATAATCGTTTAACCATGTGTAGTCTCCTGTTATCATCATCGTTTAACCATGTGTAGTCTCCTGTTATCATCATCGTTTAACCATGTGTAGTCTCCTGTTATCATCATCGTTTAACCATGTGTAGTCTCCTGTTATCATCATCGTTTAACCATGTGTAGTCTCCGGTTATCATCATCGTTCTTTCTGCTCCTTATGATGTTGTAGCGGTGGTTTATGTAGCAATAACTGTACATGACGAGATTTTCTGCCCATGAACAACCTCGTAATAGTTCCCTTGTACGAGATTCCTACTGTCTGGCCTTGTACCGTACGAGATTCCTACTGTCTGGCCTTGTACCGTACGAGATTCCTACTGTCTGGCCTTGTACCGTACGAGATTCCTACTGTCTGGCCTTGTACCGAACGAGATTCCTACTGTCTGGCCTTGTACCGTACGAGGTTCCTACTGTGTTGCCTTCTAATTTGTACATTTACATAATATGCACGTGAAACTCGGATTTCAATAACAGATTTAAGAGCACGAATAAAAAATAATTAGGAACGAGATGGCTTACGAATATCTCTAACATATCACATATAGATCGTAGCATATCACACATAGATCGTAGCATATCACACATAGATCGTAGCATATCACACATGGATCGTAGCATATCACACAGGGATCGTAGCATATCACACATAGATCGTAGCATATCACACAGAGATCGTAGCATATCACACATAGATCGTAGCATATCACACAGAGATCGTAGCATATCACACATAGATCGTAGCATATCACACATAGATCGTAGCATATCACACATAGATCGTAGCATATCCTACATAGATTATAATTATATAACAAAAATAAGCAAAGAAGAAATGCAATAGGATGGCTTAAAAACATGCCCACAACCATAAAGAGACCATCTGCCGACACATCAAGATGGCATGGACTACCACCTATATTTACTTCAAAGCACAGTACCAGGAATAAAAATAACAGGAGACAGAAGAAGAAATGGACTGACAACATAAAAAGAATGGACAAATTTGCCCGACACGGAACAAACCAGACCAAGAATCGATAGATAAACGTGGCTATTATTAGTCCAGTGCTCGTCTTCTGTGGTGCCCCAATGACAGAGTATTATAGGATTGATAATGAGGATTGTGTAAACATTCACGTTCCCTAAGAACAATTGTTAATGCTAGACAATTCAACGAGAACAGGGCGATTGAATAAATAAAATATTCCGTGCATACATTTGTTCATCTTTCATGGAGCAAGCAACCATGATTGCAGTGACGTAACGAGCAGACTCCTGCGATGTCCAAGCAGTTATTTGTTCTTGTTGCGGCAGTGTACGTAGCAATTTGTTTCACACCGTGAGCCAGCAAATATATTTATCGTGTCACTGGCTGTTACTGAAAAGACAGGGGAAGAATAGAACTATTGCCCCATCAGGTCATTCCTACAACGCGACTAATATAAGGTTGGTGGCTGAGCTGGCAACCTCAACACACACAAAACAAAGTCCTACAGAAACCACCACCACAAAAGCTTGTGATTGCTTCCTGCAAGAGGAGCAGCTGCAGTTTGTTGTGGCTGCATACCCCAAACGAAGCGATAATAAAATAGTTGACTATGGTAGCTAATGATAAGTCTTTAACTTATAAATACGTTCCAGGTGCGGCTGTTTAAGATAATAAGCAGAAACACACAAAAATGATATCTAAATTTAACTACACGAGGTACTGCCATTTTCTGCCTAAGCCGGCGCATTTACAAAATACGAAACATGTAAAAGCTCATACGAACGGACCTCTTTAATGCGCATTTCCGGAATTATGGACGATATCTGTTGGTACCCACATTTAGATCCGTAATTGGAATATGCAGTGTTGTCGACTCGGACTCGACTTGAATCGAGACGACTTGAAATTTAAGGATTAGCAACTCGGCTCGACTCGTTATTAATTAGGGGAAATATGGTCTTGTGTTAAGTGATATTACTTAAACATTACAAGAATTTCATTGTGCAAACACATTTAGTTTATAATACCAGCAGCCATAATTGGACACTGGTACTAGACAAACATCTGGAGACATAACGACCGTCAGAACAATAATATTATTCCATCCATTGCATTGTAGGAAAAAAAAGGGGGGGGGGGGGGGGGCAGTATGAATGAGAAGATAATGTTTCTAAAATGTAACACAAATAACTTTGGCCGAAATAGCAGTCAGTAAATAAAATAGTAAAAGTACCTGATAAGGTCTTTATATACTGGACATCACACTGATAAAGCTTTGTTTCTCGCACCAGATTAGTATGGACTGGTTTTTTTGTGAATAGCTCGTCCAGTCACAATGTTCTGTAAATGGGTCAGGTTACCTACTGTTGGGGCCCTGACAAGGTGTACTGTTAAGTGCGTATTCTGATGTAATAGGTGAGTGTAGACATCAATGATGACAAACGCGAATGGATGACAGTTCGACAGGTGCACAGGTCACTCACTCCAATCACAGGTGGAAGTCAAGGATGGCTGGACTACTGTGGTCGTTTCATATTATTTAATAGGACGTACACATGGACAGTACGAGCATCGGTACAGGAACACAGGTCGACATAAATAGCATATTGTTGATCAATGGTCTACCATCATAAGTTAGCATTCAGGTTGACTAACATTGCAATGGAACATCTGTCAACAAGCACTTAGATTTCCATTGTTTATCAATACAATCATCAGGCCTTACTGACCGAGCATGTCAGTGACTAAATACTGTTCAAACTTGACTCCAAAACAGGACCTCTTTTCTAGCGAAGATTCCTTTAGGTAAAGTACAGCAAATCTATGTGAAGATAATGTTAACCCACTAGTATTGGGTTTTCTTTATCACTGTGATCTCTTAATCATCACCTGATAATAAGGGGGCATCCCCGTTCTCTGATTGATGATCGACAATAAATAGGATTCCCAAAATACCACTGGGGAACTCATGGATTTAACAATCCTAGAAGAAACTATCTTCGTTCCCATAATAAATCAAAGAGATCACAAACTTTTGACAGGTCTCAGACATGACATCCCGCCAGGCTCCTTCATCACCGAAGAACTCCCTAACGTCTCTTCATGCGCCGAATGCACCTGACCCCAAAGTACAGTACAAAGAAAAATAGTTCCACATAGACATACCAAGATATCACGATATAAGACCGGATCGTCTGAAATAGACACAGAGTAAACATAGACTCGGACCATAAACATTCTTGCATAAACCTAAACAAGAACAATCTGTTTTCTGGCCCAACAAGGCACAGACTAACAAAATCCAGATTCATACGCCAAATTCGATCTCCAGGGGAGATAATCCATATAACAACAGTATCAATCAATCATGAGTAATATATCTTTGAACAGGAAAGCATCCTGATTCTAAAAACAAATACCTTCACTCCGACAGATAAATATAATAATAAATATATACATTGTCTTTGGCTGATGCAGGTCGACTTGCCCAGAATCGTGATGCGTTCAGAGCAGCTGTAATGGAGACAACGTTCTGGAAAGAATACGTCACATGATGAATATATATATATATATATATATATATATATATATATATATATATATATATATATATATATATATATATATATATATATATCAGTAATCTGTTGGTAACAGACTACCGCAACCCCCGGAAAAAAAAATTAAATTTTTTTTTAATCCGAGAGCAACATACAATAGGCTCACCACGCACGAATAATGCGCAGATGACTAATAAGGGCAATTTATAATTTCAAATTAAGGTAAAGTCGAAGCATAGATCGACTTGTGAGAATACATCTCAACCTCTCAGAGAAAGCATTTCTCTTAAGCATAAATGTTTCCAGGGAGATGCCACCAACGTATACTACAATGCTGGCAATGACACAATGCATATACCAATTTCATATTTAAGCACTATAAGTACATGATTGACAAAAAGAAAAATCATCAACGAGTTCGGTGAATATATATATATCAATGAACGTAGTGATAGTAGTGATACAATCACTATATTACAAATTACCATGTGTATCTATCTTGATATAGAAAAAGAACTGTTGTAGAGTTGGAAGTGTTAAGAAGTCCAAGACCCAACAGTTAGGTGGAATCATGTGGGCATCTAGACAAAATGTCTGCCATCACATTATCTGATCCACGGATAGCTCGTACCGAAAAATGAAAAGGTTGAAGAGCAATTGCATATCGAGTAGACCTCGAGCTCTTCAAATTTTTACTCTGTGTAGCCGTAAGAGCTTTCTGATCGGTTTCTACTATGAAATGTGTGCCTAGAAGGAATCTTTGTAGTTTGAGTATTGACCAAACCATAGCCAATAGTTCACGGTCTAAAACCGAATAATTCCTTTCTGCAGAATTAAGTTTTCTGGAGATATACATTACAGGATGCAGAGTTCCTCAGTACTCTTGCATTAGTGCCGCTCCAATCCCAGTGGATGAAGCGTCACTACGAAGAACAAATGTCTTATCTGTATTAGGTAACACTAAAATAGGTGGTGATGAAAACAAAGTTTTGATCTTATCCAAAGAGGATTGGCATTCTTGTGACCAGTGGACCATATTAGGCGACCATTTTTTTAGTAGTGTAGAAAGAGGTGCCATGATAGAGGATAGATTCGGAATGAATCTTCCATAAAATTGAATAAGACCTAAGAGACTTCGCACTTGCTTTTTAGTCTTAGGAATAGGATGTTAAGTATCTTAGTGATATTATGGTCCTCTGTCTTTAGGAAACCATGACCCACTCGATGGCCTAGGAAAGAAATTTCGCTAAAACCAATGCAGGCTTTAAAGGGTTTCGCTGTCAGGTTATACTCGCGTAGAGTAGACAGTAATTCAACTAACCCCGAATAGTGATTGTTACGTGCAGTCTTTGATATCTTACAATATTATACATTGGTATACTTGTTATGTTCGCAAATATTTTGTAAACAAAATAGATACTTTTTAGTGCTTAAGGAAAAGTGATTATTGAGTTACTTCCCTTGAAAGTTGTGTCGTCTCTTTCGATCGAACTCCGCGGATGAATCCAGTTTTACTGCGATTTATTCTTTGTTTGGGTAGTAATAGATTGTTCTTGCTTCAGAATATCTATGGCCTGAATTTATGTGTATTGTTTGTCTGAGTAGGACGAGTCTGTCTTATATCTGTATATCTTTACATATCTAAGTCGAACTATATGTTCTTTTGTCTCTAGAGAGGTCAAAGGCTATTCGGCGGATGTGTCGCTAGAGGGGGGTGATTTGGCTTCGTCCCGATAGGGACTGTGTTTTTCTATGTCGGCTTGTCGCCGGAAAAAGTGATCTCTATATTTGTGGGGAAAGTGATAGTCGTCTAGACCTATCGTGTATGCTTTACCCCAGTGTTTATTCTTATTGCCAAGGAATGGCAGAATCATATTTCTGATACCAAGGTAATAAAAGATACTCTTTTGAACTCTCGTACGAAGCCACCATTTTCGATAGGTACGATTTGTATGTCTGAGAGAATATATTTGACTCGATGAAAACGACTTCGATTCCTAGCAGCACTATATCCTGTAGAATGCAGTCAATTGTTCATGATAAAATCTACAGAGCAATGAAATGTTTAATGAATGACTAACTTTAAGACAGATTCATTATCTGTATCCAAACGTGAGTGACAGCTCACGAGAGAAGCCATCTTGTAACCAAACATGTAGTGACTTTCAAGAAGAGAAAAGGGATGCCCGTATTATCGCTTGATTAGTCCAGAGATCACTGCTACACATGAGAACCCATTGCTAGCGGTTCAATATTATTATATGAAAAACTGTGTTGGACATTATGTTAAGGAATCTTCGCTAGACGAGGTTAGGTCTAGAAGCCATCTTGGATATTGTTTATAATCTGACGTGTTTTGTCAGTAAACTCAGATGATATATATATGGGCAATACTGAGTGCTTGGCTACTGACAGTCCATTATACTATTATTCTACATGAGTGCCCATGTAACATTGCAAGACCATTTATCCACTGTACCATGATGTATTATGCCAACCTGTGATTTGTCACTATCTGTGCTGTCGAGTGTGTACGTCCAATTAAACTAGTAAAGGTACACAGTCGTTGCTGACCTTTGTCTTCCAGCACACACCCATCATTAACACCACTGATTGCTGGGATTGTAGCACTGGTTTGTGTACACTACAGTGGAGCAAACAACACCATAGTATTTATCATTTGGTGGACCAGCTTTCTGGGTTTGACCTCGCAGAAGTTCAGAAGTCAACAGACTACCGATACCAGACCGTTTCTGTGGCTGATACGACACACTTGTAGTATTGGTTTGCTCTTTGTCAACACTTCGTCACGTGACCTGTCAAGTGAATGCAGTATGTAGGTCAGCGTTGTTGACATTTTTACATTAGACATTACAGAGTTTCACAGAACAGTTGGATCAATTCTTGTCAATATTAACAGAAAGACAGTATTATTGAACTAGAAGTCCTATTTTCATCGATGGATCTTCTTGTTTTCTATATATGAACTTTAATATTTAAGGCCAGAATGTTTAATTGAATAAAGTGGCAGTTTGTTTATTTTCATAAGAATAACTTTGCCATTACTGTAAAACTGAGCCTATTTTGCAACACATACTATCATACACATAATTTATATATTTATGTTTACATGTTATTTGTTTGTATAGTATGTTAGTTTCTATGTCAGCGGGTTGTGTTTAAGGTTGGGCGGAGTCCTCACAACAGAATATCCCACGTCATAGAGGGTCCGTTGGGGGCGTTTTCTATAGGTGCAATTTTCTTGATTGAAAATTTGCTTGCAACAACTAGTTGCTATTTGTGTTAGCTGTGAAGACTGTAGTTATTGTTATTTTTGTAATATTTCTTTGTTCTTTAGTTTTGTTTTGATTTGTTTGTAATTTGTTGGTCTAACCTTTTCTATCTTTCAGTTCTATTCACAATTTATATTCATATACTGTGACGTCATTTGTGTTGTTATCCCTTGCAGATTCAGTGATTATTTTCATTGATTTCCCTATTTGATTTATTTTGATTTCTGCAAACGTTTTCGTATTGTCAGTCCTATTTGTACTTTATGTATTCTGTTGGTTGACATATGTTTTATATAGGTATATTTCATAAGACACTATTGCCTGTGCACTGCACTTGGATTATGGTATAAACCAGTACTTGATTATTATTACTGTTATACAAGACCTTATTAAGGCTTGTGACCCACAGATATTGGGATAGTGTACTGATTAATCAAGTCATTAAGAACTAGTGGTATTATTATTGGTTCAAGTGATTAGTATTATTGTTAGACATCATGTCTACATTAGAATACTTCATTACGCAAGGGAAATCCCTTGATAAGACTGGTCAACAATTAGAAGAATGAGCAGTTGCTCAATATGACAAAGCATTAGCTGCAGAAGAGAAAAAAGTGCTGCAGAAGAGAGAAAAGCTCTGGCTGAAGAGAAAAGATTAGAAAGAGAAGCTGAGGCTGCTGCTGAACAAAAGAAATTGCAGATGCAGGTGGAGCAAAGGAGATTTAAAGCTGAACAAAAAAAATTAGAAAGAGAAGCTGCTGCTGAACAAAAAAGATTAGACAGTGATGCTGAACAAAAAAGATTAGATAGGGAAGCTGAACAAAAAAAATTAGAAAGAGAAGCTGCAGCTGAACAAAAAAGATTAGACAGAGAAGCTGAAGAAAAAAAAGCAATAAGAGAACATGAATTTGAGTTAGAGAAATTGAGATTGACATGTATGAGTAATGTTAATCAGGCATCTAGTGGTAATGGTAAACCTTCTACTTACAAGGTTAAGGTTCCACCGTTCAATCAGTCCAGTGACGATATTACATTCTGGCTGGATAGATTTGAACGTTCTTGTCGTACACATAATGTGGATAAATCACAATACGCTAATCAATTAGCAGAAAACTTGAAAGGTGAATCTTTGACTAGATTATGCCTTGTAGGAGAAGCAGATAAGGATAATTATGATGTCATTAGGGCGGCTTTGATAAAAAAAAAATACCAGCTAAGTGAGGAAGGCTATCGCCTTTTGTTTAAGACGATGGTGCCTGAGACAGGTGTAGAATTCTCAGAATTCACTGCAAAGGCACGTCTCACAGTTGATCGTTGGATTGAGCTTTCCAAAACATAAAAAACGTATGAAGGACTTATGGATTTGTTGCTCAGAGATAAGATTATGTCATGTGTTAACAAACCCTTCCTTGAATTTATACATGAGCGTAAACCCAAATCTCTAAAAGAAATGGAAGAATATTGTTCCCAATATGTCACTGCACACCCCGACGTGACTTTTGGCAACACTAAGATTAAGGAGAGTATGCCAGTTGGTTCAGCAACACCATACAATCCCAATTATTCACACAGATTTCAGGGACCTCAAAACAGATTTGATAAAAAAGGTAACCATAATAGTTATCAAAACCAAGGTAACCAATCATTTCAGGGTTCTTCTTCAAAGAACTGGAGACGAGCTGATAGCTCTCGACACAGGGGTGGTCATAATTATAGGAATTTCCGTAGAGGAAGTAATTATAGAAACTATCCGGGTTATCCGTCTTGGAGTCAACAAGATCATAATTACAGAGATACTCATTATAATGAATATGATAATGGTAACCAAGGGAACTATGACTCAACCCAAATAGGGGTTACAATAGAGGTAACAATAACTACAGAGGTGATAATAACCGAGGTAGATCTCAAAACAAAAGACATAAACCACATTTTCAGGCAAACTCTGCACAACAAGAGTCCCATGAAGCCTATAAAAAGAGTAAAGATAATAATGATGCTAGTAATATGGCATGTGCCGCTTTTGATTTTGGGAGAGCATCTCAGTGCCCCCAATGCAAAACATTATTTGAGCCAACCACAGTGTCTACTTTAAGCTGTGGCCATCCTCTTCCTGCTCTTCCGGCATCAGTCGCGCATGATGGAAGAGGTTCTCTTGTCTTACATAAGGGTTTAGTGAATAACAATCCAGTCTCTGTGCTATTTGATTCTGGATGCACCACAATTGGTGTTAGGCAGTCACTCGTAGATCCTTCCCGTGCCACTGGACAAGTAGTCAAATGTGTAACATTTGGCGGCACATTAGAGAAATACTCTACTGCTATCATTAGGATTGCTACTCCTTTCTTTACAGGAGATGTACACGCATGTCTTCTCCCGAATCCGATCGCTGACCTCATCATCGGTCGCATTCATGGAGTCAAAGAATGCACTCCGCAACAAATTTCCGCGTGGGAAAGGCAAAACATGCAGATTGCTAACGCTGTAGTCACTAGAGCTCAGGCTCTTAATATGCCTCAAACTTCATCTACTGAAGATAATGAAGTGCATAACCAAGATGATCCCTTGGTAATTTCTCGTGACTCGTTTATAAAACAGCAAGAAGATGATCCCACTCTGAAGAAATTCTTCATTCTTGCAACTAAAGGTGATCCGAATAAAGACACAAGTCGTAAATCGTGGATTACAAAGAAGAATGGCGTACTTGTACGTATGGTTCAAGACTCCATTACGTCAAGTCATTCTCAAATCCTGGTTCCCAAGAATTTGAGAGTTAAAATTTTGCAGCACGCTCACGACTCTCAGTGTGCTGGACACATGGGTTTTTCCCGTACTAAGTCAAGAGTCCTTGCGGCTTTCTTTTGGCCATTGGTAAACAAGGACATACGGATTTATTGTCGATCTTGTAAAGTATGTCAGGAAGTTAAATCCAAAGGTCCACGGCATGCTGCACCCATTCAGGCGGCGGACATTCCTATTCGGCCGTTCCAAAAAAATGGCCATAGACATTATTGGTCCATTTAAGATCAAGTCTGCCAGAGGACATCAGTTTATCTTGACGTGTGTTGATATGTGCACACGTTGGCCAGAGGCTATTCCTCTGAAGAGCATTACTACTGCTGATATTGCAGATGCTCTTTGGCTTATATTTTCTCGTCTGGGATTCCCCGGAGAGATATTGTCAGACCATGGCACCCAACTAATATCAGATACCATGTCTCAAGTAATGTCTACTCTGCAGATAGATAGATCTTTAAGTAGTATCTACCATCCAATGTCTAATGGTATGGTCGAACGCCTTAATAGAACACTTAAAAACTTACTAGGGAAGATAACTGAGGATCATCCTCAAGACTGGGACAGAGTTTTACCTGCGGCCCTCTTCGCTTACAGAGAGGTACCCAATGAACATACAGGATTTTCTCCCTTTGAACTCGTCTTTGGCGCGCGTCCGCGTGGCCCTATGTCGTTGCTTCACGATCTCATAACATCTGACAATATTGACGATGACACAAAGTCATCCTACGAATATGTCATCGCGTTGAGACAAAAAATTATCGAAGCATGCAAATTAGCAACTTCTTCTTCTGAATTTGCGAAACAGAATGCAAGGCAATTTGCTAATAAGAAGAGATGCTTACGACAACTTTGTCCTGGTGACAAAGCATTTGTATTACTACCTTGTAGGGAGAACAGACTACTTATTTCTTGGAAAGGTCCGTACGATATAATATCGAAAATTTCCGATGTCGACTATATTGTCGATATTGATGGGAAGCATAAAACCTTCCACATCAATATGCTTACTGAATTCCATGAACGTCCGGATTATTTGCAACCCCTTTTCCAAGCAACGGACAATTCTCCAGTACAACATGGTCATTACTCATCACTGTCCGTGATACAGGACGAGGAAACAAGTTTTTCAGATGTAAATCTTCCTCTTCCAATGATCCCACTTCATTCTAGTGAATCATGGAAGAATGTTACTGTCTCTCCTGATTTGTCTCTAGGAGGACAGCGACAAGTTTCAACTATGTTGCAAACATTTCAGGATGTACTCACTGACATCCCTGGACAAACGAATGTCATTGAACATGACATTGTTCTAACTGACCATACTCCTATTAGGGTTAGACCTTATCCTATACCTATACATTTTCAAGCACAGGTCGAGAAAGAGTTGGATGAGATGATAGATTTGAAAATAATCGAACCATCCACCTCTGCATATTCTTCGCCGATGGTTATTGTTCGTAAAAAAGACAATAACATACGTCTTTGCGTTGACTATCGAAAATTGAATCAAGTAACGAAGTTCGATGCCGAACCTATGCCTTTACTGGAAGAGCTACTTACTCGACTCTCCAAATCTCATTTTTTCACTAAACTTGATTTGTCTAAAGGATATTGGCAAGTTCCTTTATCTGAACGCGCCAAACCTCTCACGGCTTTTTCAACACCTAGAGGTTTGTTCCAATGGAATTTTATGCCTTTCGGTCTTATGAACGCACCAGCTACATTCGTACGCATGATGCGCCGAATCCTATCTTATCGGTCAGATGTCATTGCATATCTAGACGACATCTGTCTTTTCAGCGATACTTGGGAAGATCACTATTCAGGGTTAGATGAATTGCTGTCTACTTTGCGCGAGCACAACCTGACAGCGAAACCCTCTAAAGCCTATATTGGTTTTAGCGAAATTTCTTTCCTAGGCCACCGAGTTGGTCATGGTTTCCTAAAGACAGAGGACCATAATACTAGTAAGATACTTAACATCTCTATCCCTAAGACTAAAAAACAGGTGAGAAGTCTGTTAGGTCTTATTCAATTTTATGGCAGATTCATTCAGAATCTATCCTCTATTATGGCACCTCTTTCTACACTTTTAAAGAAAGGTTCGCCTAATATGGTCCACTGGTCTCAGGAATGCCAATGCTCTTTGGATAAGATTAAAACATTGTTTTCAACACCACCTATTTTAGTGTTACCTACTAAAGATAAGACATTTGTTCTTCGTAGTGATGCTTCATCCACTGGGATTGGAGCGGCACTAATGCAAGAGTACTCTGGAACTCTGCATCCTGTAATGTATATTTCCAAAAAACTTAATGCGGCAGAAAGGAATTATTCGGTTTTAGACCGTGAGCTATTAGCTATGGTTTGGTCGATCCTCAAACTACAGAGATTCCTTCTAGGCGCACATTTCATAGTAGAAACCGACCAAAAAGCTCTTACTGCTATACAGAGTAAGAATTTGAAGAGCTCGAGGTCTACTCGATATGCAATTGCTCTTCAACCTGTTCATTTCTCTGTGCGAGCTATTCGTGGATCAGATAATGTGATGGCAGACATTCTGTCAAGATGCCCACATGATTCCACATAACTATTAGGGCTTAGACTTCTTGATATGTCTAGTTCTATAGTAGTTCCTTTTCTATATCATGATAGATACACATTCGTAATTTAATAATATAATGATTGTATCACTACATAGCGGTTCATTGATGTTTATTCACCGCTGTGCTTTGATGATTTTTCGTCATAAATTTAAGATTTCTAATACGAAATTATGGTATGAATTTTTTAGGCATCGTGTAATTGCCGGAATTGTATTATACTTTGATGACACCTTTCTGGGAAAATATACTTGTAGAGAAATAATTTCTCTCAGTTTATGAGACACATTCTCACCAGTCGCTCCATAAGTCGACTTAGCCTCATATTAGGCGTTATATTTATTTCTGATATTTTCATCTGCGCATTATTCATGCGTTGTGAGCCTATTGTACGTTGCTCCTAGATGTAATTCAAAAAAAAAAAAGTTCCATTTTTTTTTTCCCGGGAGGTGTGGTAAGCCTGTTACGTGCAGTCTTTGATATCTTACAATATTATACATTGGTATACTTGTTATGTTCGCAAATATTTTGTAAACAAAATAGATACTTTTTAGTGCTTAAGGAAAAGTGATTATTGAGTTACTTCCCTTGAAAGTTGTGTCGTCTCTTTCGATCGAACTCCGCGGATGAATCCAGTTTTACTGCGATTTATTCTTTGTTTGGGTAGTAATAGATTGTTCTTGCTTCAGAATATCTATGGCCTGAATTTATGTGTATTGTTTGTCTGAGTAGGACGAGTCTGTCTTATATCTGTATATCTTTACATATCTAAGTCGAACTATATGTTCTTTTGTCTCTAGAGAGGTCAAAGGCTATTCGGCGGATGTGTCGCTAGAGGTGTGATTTGGCTTCGTCCTGATAGGGACTGTGTTTTTCTATGTCGGCTTGTCGCCGGAAAAAGTGATCTCTATATTTGTGGGGAAAGTGATAGTCGTCTAGACCTATCGTGTATGCTTTACCCCAGTGTTTATTCTTATTGCCAAGGAATGGCAGAATCATATTTCTGATACCAAGGTAATAAAAGATACTCTTTTGAACTCTCGTACGAAGCCACCATTTTCGATAGGTACGATTTGTATGTCTGAGAGAATATATTTGACTCGATGAAAACGACTTCGATTCCTAGCAGCACTATATCCTGTAGAATGCAGTCAATTGTTCATGATAAAATCTACAGAGCAATGAAATGTTTAATGAATGACTAACTTTAAGACAGATTCATTATCTGTATCCAAACGTGAGTGACAGCTCACGAGAGAAGCCATCTTGTAACCAAACATGTAGTGACTTTCAAGAAGAGAAAAGGGATGCCCGTATTATCGCTTGATTAGTCCAGAGATCATTGCTACACATGAGAACCCATTGCTAGCGGTTCAATATTATTATATGAAAAACTGTGCTGGACATTATGTTAAGGAATCTTCGCTAGACGAGGTTAGGTCTAGAAGCCATCTTGGATATTGTTTATAATCTGACGTGCTTT
The DNA here is from genome assembly GCA_024509875.1 of Oreohelix idahoensis. NCBI lineage: Eukaryota > Metazoa > Mollusca > Gastropoda > Stylommatophora > Oreohelicidae > Oreohelix > Oreohelix idahoensis. The sequence goes on along the minus strand of JAMPIV010009176.1, from coordinate 108,310 downwards.
GTCAGTAAATTCAGATGATATATATATGGGCAATACTGAGTGCTTGGCTACTGACAGTCCATTATACTATTATTCTACATGAGTGCCCATGTAACATTGCAAGACCATTTATCCACTGTACCATGATGTATTATGCCAACCTGTGATTTGTCACTATCTGTGCTGTCGAGTGTGTACGTCCAATTAAACTAGTAAAGGTACACAGTCGTTGGTGTCGATGACTTCCAGCCATACATGAGTGTGAGAAAAGAACATTTGCCAACACCACGAACTCTTCTTATCATTTGCATATTATACACTCAATCTATGTCTACACACCATTGCGTAGGTCAAGTTGACATTCCATACTCAAACCACGAGCAACACAACAACACAGTATTTAACTCTGGTGAGGTTCGAGAGAGCTTCAGATCTTTCATCATGTCTCTTGCTCAGGGCAAGGGTCTTGTATTAAGAGTTTATCAACTGATGATGATGACGTCTGTCTTCCAAAAAGAGACCTTATCAACTGGTGGACATCATTAATGGGAAAAAGTAGTATTTATCAGTGATCTTCCCAAGTATCGCTGAAAAGACAGATGTCGTCTAGATACGCGATGACATCTGACCGATAAGATAGAATTCGACGCATCATGCGTACGAATGTAGCTGGTGCGTTCATAAGGCCGAAATGCATGAAATTCCATTGAAAAAGGCCTCTAGGTGTAGAAAAAGCCGTAATTGGTTTGGCGCGTTCAGATAAAGGAACTTGCCAATATCCTTTAGACAAATCTAGTTTAGTGAAAAAATGAGATTTAGAAAGCCTAGTAAGTAGCTCTTCTAGTAAAGGCATAGGTTCAGCATCGAACTTCGTAACTTGATTCAATTTGCGATAGTCAACGCAAAGACGTATGTTATTGTCTTTTTTCCGAACAATAACCATCGGCGAAGAATATGCAGAAGTGGATGGTTCAATTATTTTAAAATCTATCATCTCATCCAACTCCTTCTCAACCTGTGCTTGAAAATGTATAGGGATAGGATAAGGTCTGACTCTAATAGGATTATGGTCAGTTAGAATAATGTCATGTTCAATGACATGAGTTTGTCCAGGGATGTCAGTAAGGACATCCTGAAATGTTTGTAACATAGCCGAAACTTGTCGCTGTTCTCCTAGAGATAAATCAGGAGAGACAGTAACATTTTTCCATGATTCACTCGAATGAAGTGGAATCATCGGAAGCGGAAGATTAACATCCGAAAAACTTGTTTCCTCATCCTGTATTATGGACAGTGATGAGTAATGACCATGTTGGACTGGTGAATCGTCCGTTGCCTGGAAAATAGGCTGTAAATAATCCGGACGTTCATGGAATTCCGTAAGCATATTGATGTGGAAGGTTTTATGCTTTCCATCAATATCGACAATGTAGTCAACATCGGAAATTTTCGAGATTATATCGTACGGACCTTTCCAAGAAATAAGAAGTCTGTTTTCCCTACAAGGTAGTAAAACAAATGCTTTGTCACCTGGACAAAGTTGTCGTAAGGTTCTTTTCTTATTGGCAAATTGTCTTGCTTTCTGCTTAGCAAATTCAGAAGAAGAAGTTGCCAATTTGCATGCTTCGATAATCTTTTGTCTCAGCGCGATGACATATTCGTAAGAAGATTTCGTGTCATTGGTAATATTATCAGCGGTTATGAGATCATGAAGCAAAGACATAGGGCCACGCGGTCGCGCGCCAAAGACAAGTTCAAAGGGAGAAAATCCTGTATGTTCATTGGGGACCTCTCTGTAAGCGAAGAGGGCCGCGGGTAAAACCCTGTCCCAATCTTGAGGATGACCCTCAGTTATCTTCCCTAGTAAGTTTTTGAGTGTTCTATTTAGCCGTTCGACCATCCCATTGGACATAGGATGATAGATACTACTCAAAGATCTCTCTATCTGTAGAGTCGACATCACTTGAGACATAGTATCCGATATTAGTTGGGTGCCATGGTCTGATAATATTTCTCCGGGGAATCCCAGACGAGAAAATATAAGCCAAAGAGCATCTGCAATGTCAGCAGTAGTAATGCTCTTCAGAGGAATAGCCTCTGGCCAACGTGTGCACATGTCCACACACGTTAAGATAAACTGATGTCCTCTAGCAGATGTGATCTTAAATGGACCAATGATGTCTATCGCCATTTTCTAAAATGGTCGAATAGGAATGTCTGCAGCCTGAATAGGTGCAGCATGGCGTGGACTTTTGGATTTGACTTTTTGACATACTATACAAGATTGACAGTAAATCCGTATGTCTTTGTTCACAAAAGGCCAAAAGAAAGCCGCAAGAACTCTTGACTTTGTACGGGAAAAACCCATATGTCCAGCACACTGAGAGTCGTGTGCGTGTTGCAAAATTTTAACTCTCAAATTCTTGGGCACAAGAATCTGAGAATGACTTGACTTAGAGGAGTCTTGCACCATACGTACAAGTACGCCATTCTTCATTGTAATCCAAGATTTACGTTTTGTATCTTTATTCGGATCACCTTTTGTTGCAAGAGTGAAGAATTTCTTTAGAGTTGGATCATCTTCTTGCTGTTTTATAAACGAGTCACGAGAAATTACCAAGGGATTATCTTGGTTATGCACTTCATTATCTTCAGTAGATGACGTTTGAGGCATATTAAGAGCTTGAGCTCTAGTGACTACAGCATTAGTAGTTTGCATATTTTGTTTTTCCCAAACGGAAATTTGTTGTGGAGTGCATTCTTTGACTCCGTGAATACGACCGATGATAAGATCAGCGATCGGATCCCGCAGACGACATGCGTGTACATCTCCTGTAAAGAAAGGAGTAGCCATCCTAATGATAGCAGTAGAGTATTTCTCTAAGGTGCTGCCAAATGTTACACATTTGACTACTTTTCTAGTGGCACGAGAAGGATCTACAAGCGACTGCCTAACACCAATTGTAGTGCATCCAGAATCAAAAAGAACTGAGACTGGATTGTCATTTACTAAACCTCTATGTAAGACAAGAGAACCTCTTTCATCATGCGCGACTGACGCAGGAAGAGCGGGAAGAGGATGGCAACAACTTAAAGTAGATACCGTAGTTGGTTCAAATAATGTTTTGCATTGGGGGCACTGAGATGCTCTCCCAAAATCAAAAGCGGAACATGCCATATTATTAGCATCATTATTATCTTTGGTCTGTTTATAGCCTTCATGTGACTCTTGCTGTCCAGATTTTGCCTGATAATGAGATTTATGTTTTTTGTATTGTGATCTACCTCGATTATTATTGCCTCTGTAATCATTATTATTTCCTCTATTGTAACCCCTATTTGGGTTTGAGTCATAATTTTCATGGTTACCATTATCATATTCATTATAATGAGTATCGCTATAATTATGGTCTTGTTGTCTCCATGATGGATAACTTGGATAGTTCCTATAATGACTTCCTCCGCGGAAATTTCTATAATTATGACCACCTCTGAATCGAGGGCTGTCGGCTCGTCTCCAGTTCTTCGAAGAAAAACCCTGAAATGATTGGTTTTGATAACTATTATGGTTACCCTTTTTATCAAATCTGTTTTGTGGTCCCTGAAATTTGTTTGAATAATTAGGGTTGTATGGTGTTGCTCATGCAACTGGCATATTTTCTTTAACCTTAGCATTGCTAAAAGCTACGTCCGGATGTGCCGTGACGTATTGGGTACAATATTCTTCCATTTCTTTTAGTGTCTTGGGTTTACGTTCATGTAGGAATTCAAGGACTGGTTTATTAACACTTGACATAATCTTGTCCCTGAGCAACAAGTCCATAAGGGCTTCATATGTCTTTTCTGTTTTGGACAATTCAATCCAACGATTAAATGTAAGACGTGTCCTAGCATTGAATTCTGAGAATTCTACCCCTGATTCAGGTACCATTTTCTTAAACAAAATACGGTAACCTTCCTCTGTTAATTGATATTTTTTCAATAAGGCTGCTCTAATAACATCATAATTATCCTTGTCAGCCTCTTCAACCAAACTCAAACTAGTCAGAGAATCACCTTTCAAATTTTCTGATAACTGGTTTGCATATTGTGATTTATCCACATTATGAGCTCGACAATAACGTTCAAAACGATCCAGCCAGAATGTAATATCGTCCCTAGAAGGATTGAACGCTGGTACCTTGACCTTATAAGTAAAGGGTTTACCACTGTTACCATTTGACTGATTAACATTACTAATATTTGTCAATTTCAATTTTTCTAACTCAAATGCTAAAAGTTCTTTTTGATGTTCATGTTCTCTCATTGCTTTTCTCTCCTCAGCTTCTCTGTCTAATCTTTTTTGTTCAGCTTCTCTGTCTAATCTTTTCTGCTCAGCCTCAGCTTCTAATCTTTTATTTTCAGCCTCACCTTCTCTGTCTAATCTTTTTTGTTCAGCTTCTTTGTCTAATATCTTTTGTTCAGCTTCTCTGTCTAATCTCTTCTGTTCAGCTTCTTTGTCTAATCTCTTCTGTTCAGTTTCTTTGTTTTGTTTTTCCATTTCCATTTGGAATCTCTTTTCCTCAACCTGCATCTGCAATTTCTTTTGTTCAAATTCTATTTCCAATTTTCTATCCTCACTTTTTTGTTTTCTCTCTTCAGCTTTTAGTTTTGATTATTACTCATAAGTTCACTATACAGCTAGTAGTGTATGATCAAATATGTTGCCTATAGTGTATGTCGATCAAGAACACAAAAAAAACAATTATAAAAGACAACATGAAAAACAAACATTCGCCTCAAATAAATCACCCTTATAGTGTATGTCTAAAAACACAAAAAAAACCAATTATAAAAAGACAACATAAAAAAACATTTCGAAAAATCAAACTAAAGAAAATAAGAAAATAATCACAGAACCTGTGATGATAACCGCGATGAAAATAAACAACACAAATGACGTCCACAGTGTATAAATATAAAAATGTATAGAACTGAAGATAGAACTGAAGATAGAAATTGACTACAGGGTAGACCTACAAATATACAAACAAATCAAAACAAAACTAAAGAACAGAAAAAATATTACAAAAACAACGAAGAAAAACGCGTCTTCACAACTAACAGGAATAGCAACAGATTGTCGCTAGCAAATTTTCAATTAAGAAAATTCGCACCTACAGAACGCTATTATAAAACCTCTATGACGTGGTATCTTTTATAACAGTCACACACCCAACCTCCCACGACATATACACAACACTATAACATGTAAACATTAAACATAAATATATATATATGTCATATAAATGCAATGTAATATGTTGCAGAAAAATATGTTGCAACTCAGGCTCAGTTCTACAGAATTATGGTACAGTTTCTACTCAAAATAAACTGCCACTTTAATAAATTATATTTCTGTTTTAACTATTACACAGTTCAACAATATGTAGCAGAACACAAGAAGATCCACCGTTGACGTGTAAGACCTCTCAGTTCCATAGTACTTCTTGCTAACACAGTTAATTCTTGTGTAATGCTGTATGTTCTATGTAAACACCGTCTGTTAACGAGCGCTGACCTAAATACCGTATACGCTGACAGGACAGGTTATGCTGACTTCAACTGTAGCGTTGTACTGCTGGGGTGTCGTATCAGGCCACAGGAAACGGTCTGGTCTCAGTAGCTGACTTCTCAAAATGTCCACTGTGCAGATTGACCCAGGAAACTGGCCTACCACATTGATAAGGTCTTTATATACTGGACATCACACTGATAAAGCTTTGTTTCTCGCACCAGATTAGTATGGACTGGTTTTTTTTGTGAATAGCTCGTCCAGCCACAATGTTCTGTAAATGGGTCAGGTTACCTACTGTTGGGGCCCTGACAAGGTGTACTGTTAAGTGCGTATTCTGATGTAATAGGTGAGTGTAGACATCAATGATGACAAATGCGAATGGATGACAGTTCGACAGGTGCACAGGTCACTCACTCCAATCACAGGTGGAAGTCAAGGATGGCTGGACTACTGTGGTCGTTTCATATTATTTAATAGGACGTACACATGGACAGTACGAGCATCCTTTCAGGAACACAGGTCGACATAAATAGCATATTGTTGATCAATGGTCTACCATCATAAGTTAGCATTCAGGTTGACTAACATTGCAATGGAACATCTGTAAACAAGCACTTAGATTTACATTGTTTATCAATACAATCATCAGGCCTTACTGACCGAGCATGTCAGTGACTAAATACTGTTCAAACTTGACTCCTAAACAGGACCTCTTTTCTAGCGAATATTCCTTTAGGTAAAGTACAGCAAATCTATGTGAAGATAATGTTAACCCACTAGTATTGGGTTTTCTTTATCACTGTGATCTCTTAATCATCACCTGATAATAAGGGGCATCCCCGTTCTCTGATTGATGATCGACAAGAAATAGGATTCCCAAAATACATAGGATTCCAAAATGGCTTCTGGTTCCCTGTTGAGCATCGCTCACTATACGGATGTATAGTAAATCTTCAATCGAAGCTTTGTTCATCAACAATAAATGATTCTACAAGAATCAGCATATTCTGTCCTCATAATTGCTGCATATAAACATATACAGTGCTGCTAGATAAACATGTCGTCCCGACATATACATAGGTAAATTCATATCGACGTCTGCCCATCTGAGCCTAGGAATGAAAGAGTTCAGTGAACAGTTCTTTACCTTGCCATACGAAATATACTAGCAAACACAAACACTCTCCTGGCGTTACTGAATCAACACTGGGGAACTCATGGATTTAACAATCCTAGAAGAAACTATCTTCGTTCCCATAATAAATCAAAGAGATCACAAACTTTTGACAGGTCTCAGACATGACATCCCGCCAGGCTCCTTCATCACCGAAGAACTCCCTAACGTCTCTTCATGCGCCGAAAGCACCTGACCCCAAAGTACAGTACAAGGAAAAATAGTTCCACATAGACATACCAAGATATCACGATATAAGACCGGATCGTCTGAAATAGACACAGAGTAAACATAGACTCGGACCATAAACATTCTTGCATAAACCTAAACAAGAACAATCTGTTTTCTGGCCCAACAAGGCACAGACTAACAAAATCCAGATTCATACGCCAAATTCGATCTCCAGGGGAGATAATCCATATAACAACAGTATCAATCAATCATGAGTGATATATCTTTGAACAGGAAAGCATCCTGATTCTAAAAACTAATACCTTCCCTCCGACAGATAAATATAATAATAAATATATACATTGTATATATATATATATATATATATATATATATATATATATATATATATATATATATATATATATATATATATATATATTATATATATATATATATATATATATATATATATATACCAGTAATCTGTTGGTAACAGTACCAAAATATGAATTAATATTTGTCATTATTATTTGCAGTGATATATGTGATTGTTCGATAAAACGCTATGGTGGTTATCAACAGTGTTAGATCTAAAATTAAGCTCCACTCGGGACTTCGCTTACGACTCGAATTGCAACTCGACTTGAAGCGAGTGTATGTGGGTCTTTAAAGGTGTCTACATTCGCACAAGATTCCTCTTTGCAGAGTTGTAGATAGAAGGATAATGATACTTCTACCTCTAGGGTCTTCACGAGACATTCAGAAAGCAAGAACAATGCTGAATGAGTCTTAGCAATGTTAACTTTAGTAAGTGCCGCCACCTTTTGTGAAGGATTGTCTTATAATCAGCTTTGTTCAAGCCTCAAGCTGATTTAATTCAGCGAAATTCCTCTTCTTCTTCTTATTATTATTGTTCTTATTGGCTCTTGTCACTGTGCAGTTTATCCTTTCTCTTTCACATTCCTCCACCCATTCCATCCGGTCATTGTTTTCTTGCCTTCAAAATAAGTCACTTTTTTTTTCCTCCGAGAACGCTATCTCAAGTAAAATTCTTTTTTTAAATTCGCTAAGCAGACAATTTACATTCAGCCAGGTAGTGGTTTTTGAGGAGACACGTTAGGACCGTTACGGGTAAGGTTACAACGTAGGCGTGGTAATGATGGGTTTTTCTGTGAGACACGAATTAATTAGTGACTCACAGACGATCACCTATGTCCTGTCGAACAATGTATTTGTCAGAGAAAATGTAACGATTCTGTACTCCTGATGATCGCCATGGTACCAGTCGAAACTAAGTTTAAGTACAGAAAACTTGTTAAGTATATATATATATATATATATATATATATATATATATATATATATATATATATATATATATATATATATATATATATATATTATTTATATATATTATATATATATATATATATATATATATATATATATATATATATATATATATATAAAAGTATATTTAGACAGTACACAATTGTGTGTACAGTAAAGTCAAAGACATACTTACGAATATTTTCAAATATTCAAGATTGGATTGTGGGATCCTGAATTGATCCTTTGCGGTGAGTTATCTCCCAAAATGTATTTGGTATTATTGCTTAATGATACTAGTATGATTTGCAGAAGATGTATGCTTTTGAGCACGATAAGAAACGTACGTTATGCTGTTGGATTTAGTTTATCTTCCATATCCATTATGTATAATGTATATAATATTATTCATTATTTCTATATGATTTGCTTATATAGTATTTTATTACTGTGCATTAGTGCTTGACTTATTTAGAACATAACTCTGTTATACGTATACATTATGGAAGCTGTTTTTCCTTGCTGCAAGATAATTAAGACTTAATTCTTAACTGAAGATAAACCAGACTACCTGACAGACAACAGAAGATAAACCAGACTACCTGACAGACAACTGAAGATAAACCAGACTACCTGACAGACTGTTGATTTAGGAAAATCAACATATTATGTGTAGAAGGGAAACACCTGACTTAGAAGGATGAGGACAGAGCCTGTTAGACAACAGTCACAATAGTCACTCAGGCATCTTTCATATACAGTGTACTGGACAGTCAAAGTCTTCTGTGGTAAGTGTGCCTATGATCCGAGATCAAAAGTCTTCTTGGCGGAACTTAATATTTGTAAAATCTCTGTAGGCAAGAGATTAATGGTCCATTTACTTTGTTCTTCAGTGCAGAGTGTCAGTGACATTGGACCTGGCTTCGACCTCCCTCAATTTTGCTGAGATCAAAAATCAATGAGGGGCAGGGACTGAATTCTCACCCCTGAGTGTGACCCAGACGTCCTTGAAGACACTAGTGCCACATAGGATATTAAGTTACTACCACCTCATCAAGAAGTCACAGCACAGTGTCCTCTTTGCCTACATCCTATACAAACATTAGGATAAGTAACATAACGAGAAAGAAGATCACCACACACACACACACACACACACACACACACACACACACACACACACACACGCACAACAAATCTCAGACTTAGCCAGTGAAGAAAATAAACAGATTTATATGGTAGTCTTTTTTCTTTCCTTTAATAGAGACCTTGTAGTTAGTTCTCGAGGTCTTCGAGATCTTTTTAAGGACGGTAAACGGCCCTTGCCATCCGATACGTAGTTTGTTGCTTCCGGTTGGAAGTAACAACAAAACTTTCTCTCCTGGTTGCAATTCTCTTTCTTTCGCTGCTTTATTGTATCGTTTAGCGTGCTTCACGCGTGCTCGTTTAAGTTTTGTTGTTGCTAGATCCCATCCTAGTTGTAACCTTTCCTTAAGTCATGATACATACTTAAATGCTGAGACAACTGTCACATCAACCTTCTGGTCTATCAGTGACCGTAGTAAGGCTTCCAGCGGGCCTTTAATAGGTCTGCCAAATAGAAGTGTAGCTGGTGGTAAACCTGTAGATGCCTGTGGGACTTCCCTGTAGGCGAAAAAGGCTGCGGGAATAAAAAGGTCCCAATCTTCAGGTTTCTCTTGTCCCAGCTTACGTAACATCATGGTGAAGCTTCCGTTGACACGATCTACTTACCCACTTCCGGCCGGATTATAGGGGCTTGTATAGATGTGCTGGTCCTTCAAGATCTTAAAGATCTCCTCCATTAACAGGCTACGGTATTGGGATCCGTTATCCGTCAAAACTTGTTGAGGGAATCCCAACCGTGTGAAAATCTACTCTAAGCCTTCTGCGACATGCTTGAAATCCTTGCATGTTAGCGGTATAGCTTCTTCCTACATAGTGCATGTGTCGACTAAGGTCAGGATAAACCTGTTCCTTCTTTTAGTCCTTTTTAGGTGTCCTATAATGTCGACCACAACCCGTTCAAATGGTGTCCCCACTATTGGCATTTCCCCCATGGGAACTGGGGATGTCCAATGCTTGGGTGCCACACGTTGGCACTGGGCGCAGGATTTCACATATCTGATACTATCAGTGTTCATTCCTGGCCACCAATTTTGAGTCGATATTCGCTGAATAGTGGCGTTTTGTCCCATATGTCTGCTAAAGGGGAGAGAGTGCCCCATTTCTAAGATTTGGTCTCTGTACTGCGTCGATACTAGGAGCTGGTTATACCCCTGTTCAGGGTTGCCCGTTCTACGATACAGCACTCTATCCTTAGAAAAGATGTCTCCGTTGTGTCTGGGGTCCTTGGCAATGGGCAGTTTCCTAAAGCTGGGCTCCAAGGTAGGGTCATTTTGTTGCGCCTCTTTTAGTTCCTTAGGCGCAAGCTCCAGTTCCTTCTTGGTTTGCCCTCTTGTGGTTACTGCTGCCACAATCGGCTCTTTCGGTCTCCCTAAAAACACATATCTACAACCAAGTATGACTGGGTAGATCGGATCATCCAATATAGCCGATTTGATAACACCTCTGACGATATCAGAGTGTATCTCCACAAGTGCGATGTGAAGCGTTATAGGTGCATCACCTGTCAAAACTCCACATAATTTGACGGTTTCTTCTGTCTCTTGGCCATGTTTGACCAAATGCCGTGCGACAATACAATCAAAAGACAAACCTGTATCAAACAGACAATAAGTTGAAGTCCAGTTCAAAATAACAGTTCCTTGCGTTGAAGGTCTCTCACCCTCAGGTTGAGAATCACTGACATTAATACTTCTTTGCGAGTCTGTCTGCAAGCATCCGATGCGGTTAAGCCCGGTATGTTTGCCCTGATCAGATGTCCCTTGCGCAGGGGTTTTCCCTTTGTCTTGTCCTTTCTGGATGCGTTGCCATGCAGGACGGTTGGGCTGATCATGGTTGTTGGTGGGTTACCTGTTTGTGAAGAATTTCGATTTTTCATGAGGAGGATTCTGGGGTACAGTTTCTCTTTGGTTTTGGTGGTGAGAAGAATGGGAAGACAGCTCTAGATTATTTTTTTAGAGAAGGCTGATCTGTTGGTTTGCGTTTTGAGCCTGGCAGCTCGGCTAATGCATTTATGTAACGCTCATACTTACTGAGAATGTCTTCCACCTTTACAGCTCCTTGTTCAGCAAGAAATCTACGGGTTTCATTTGACAACGTGCTTTATATTTGTTCGGTTAGAACAAATTCTTCTAGCCCTTAAAAAGGGCATGGGAGCTCTGAAAGCTCTAAACACTTAGTCAAATATCCCTTTAGACGGGAAGAGAACTATTGAAATGTCTCGGTTCCTTCCTTCCTGCTGTTTCTGAACAGTTGCAAAAATTTGCGAGCGTTCATTTCGAAACGCTCAAGTAAAGCTTTCTTCAACATGTCGTAGTTGTCTTGATGGCTGCTTCCCAGTTTAACATACACATCATATGCATTACGTTTCAAAGCCTGGGAAAGCTTCAAACACCATCGCGAACTTTCTAAACCATACAGTGTTGCCATTCTCTCAAATTTTTCTAGACAAGAGTCAATTTTTTCAGTGGGGCTTGGGAAGGGCTCCAGTGCAAAAGACATGGTTGTTAGTTGAGGAGATTGAGTACTGGACTGATCAGTTATGAGTGACTGAGGTGGAGACTCTCCGTTGCTGGAGGTAGACGCTGCACTACGACTTTGGCCCTCTAGGGTCTTAAGCGCCTATTCGTGCTGACGTCGTTGCTCATTCTCTCTTTCCTCATGTTGTTTCTCTTTCTCCCTCTGTCTTTCCTCATGTTGTCTCTCCTTCTCTCGCTCCATGTCTCTGCGAGTTTCCACTTCCGCCTCAATTTTCTTCTGCTCAAATTGACGCTTTTCAGTCTCTTTCTTCTCCGTGTCATATCTGTCGAGGTCTTCGTTGACAAAAGCTATCACTTCTTCTCCTTGTAATCCTGTTTCCCTTGTTTCTTCTCTTAGCATTGCTCTAAGTTTTGCACGCTCAGCCATGGCAAATAACTGTCTGCGACTTACCCGAGAAAGAAGATGAAAAAGGATGCAGTGGTCACTAACCAATTACGAGAATACCAAAAAAAAATTTCTGTCTATTTAACTGTGTTACCTCCTCCCTGTTGTCAGTTATCCAATCTATCGCTGTTGTTAACTGGTTAAGGCTCCTAACACAGACGAGTTAAACCATAAAAATGGCAGATCAGGCTAACAACTGAAAAACTACTATATATATGGTATATATTATATATATATAATTATTTAAAAACAAAATAAAGAACCACAACTTGAATCAAGAAAATCAGGAATGCCTTCACAACCTCTGAAGACGAAAAAAATCACAACCACAGAAAACTAACACACCACTTCGCTCAATCACACTAGCAAATGTCTCTGTCTCACACCCACGCCAAAACCCAGAAACTTTCTCACTACTAAAGTTATCTATCTAACAGGGGCCCCCAAGTCTTCAGTGATGAAAACGGCCTCTTCAGTCTTGAGCAAAATATTCCTGGTATGTAAGTAATCCGCAACTAGGCAAAAAACCAAAGACAGTTCCTCCGAATTTTGGTATTCAAATGATGTGGAGATAAGCTACCCGTGGAGCAACAGTTAAATAAATCTAAGCGCGCACCCACTTTCCATAGCGCGTGTGAGAGAGGCAAACTAGTGCAATTAACTGCTACATCCATATGGCCGAGCAATATTGATCACTGCTGGCAAACGAATATATATATATATATATATATATATATATATATATATATATATATATATATATATATATATATATATATATATATATATATATATATAAGGGCCAAAGGGATTCGTCTCTTTTTGTTGGATAAAGGTGATTTGAGCTTCCGGTAGGTGAATATTAATAGAGGAAGTTGAGGGGAACTGCGGTAAGACGTGGAGTAATGGATGGGTTTTGAAAAAAAATCGAAAAATGGTGATTCGTCTTACGAGGACAAGAGACAAAGAAAATAGTCTACGTTACGGCCACAAGGCCTTCGTCAGGAAAAGAAAGACACTGAAGGCTAGATAGGAGACATAAGAACTTAAATGAATATAAGAATAAATATTAAAAAAATAAATAAATAAAACTTAGGTACTTCCCTGAAGGCGACGCATTTGAGTCCTATCACGCTGGGCTGAAAAGGAAGTGACTCTTGACCCCGGATGTACACAATACATACTAAGAAACTAAAAACGAAAAAATACCCGAACGTAATACAAGTGGGGACTGGAAATAGAAGAGAAAATATTATGGAGGATGGCATAAAAATAGAAGAATAGGATAAGAGTGGAAAGAGTCAAAAGAGAGGAAAGGGTGACCTCAGACAAAGCTGTGGAAAGTGTTGAGACCGGCTGGTTTTAGACATCCCATGCGGTGGATAAGACGGTTCTCAAGCTGTTCTCGGCTGGCAGTGTCAGAGGAGCAGGATCGGATCGCTGTGACCTGGATGTCAATGGGACCATGGTGGTCAGGACCATTGAAGTGTATGGCAACTGGTGTGGACTTTTGCTGAGCGATGTCATTTAAGTGCTGGCTGAATCTGTCCCCAAGTCGTTTGCTTTCTTAGGCCAATATAGGTTTTGCAGCAACGTTTACATATGATCGTATAAATGACATTGCGCGATTCACACGTGAAGCTACTAGTGATGGTGTACGTAGCCTTAGGGAAGGACACCTTCTGGGTTGAGATGACATACTTGCACGTGTTGCATCGTGTCCGACCACAGGGTAGTGTGCCAAAGTGAGTGGCATTCTCCTTTGGGAGACGGCTGTGAATATTAATAGCAAGATTACGATGATCTGCAATCTCCGCCAATCTGCTGCGGGTTTACTGGCTGCCAATGCGTCTGACAGTGTTGACGTCACGATTGGATAGCAAAGGTGGCAGCCCGTAAGGCTGGAGAAGCTTATCCTGCTAAAGGTTGTTTGTACTTCAAGGTGAAAGGAAATAATGGATCTGACGATGTTGCCCCGATGATTGGAGAGCAAAGGCCACTACCCGTCTGCACTGGAGATATAATTGGTGGTTGGTATTTTTATACGGTGGCCACTTTTCATTCAAATGCCAGGTGGGCCCTTGGCGGCGTAAGGTGCCCAAAATCAGAGTCATAGACAGAGAGCACACATTAGAGGCTTGTGACCAGTCTCTGAAAAATACAAACATGTCAAAAATAGCGTTAACCACGGTACATCCATCCCCAATGTTTACAAACAAATTCCCCATTATATTCTTTTGCTAGACCAAAATACGCTCACCTTCGTTCACCCGCTCTCACTCACTGTAAGTAGCATATCGCTTAAATCAATAAGACAGGTGCACCAAGCCATTTGCTTCGCTGGACTGCTGTATGCACTCACGGGTCTTACTGACCTCGCTTCCACACATACACTCTATTTCTCATACTTTAGGCAACCCAAAGTTAGCCCTTCAACACAGGAATTGATAAATAAAAGTGTACATGAGATAACTTATCCAATTGGGACTACATGGGAAGTGTTATAAAATTAACTTTGCTCTGATACTCAGTAGTATGTGAAAAAATATTAGCAAAACTCTTTACATGATTATTTATACCCATGTCCAAAGGGACAACTTTGGTCCAATAAAATACAATTCAGCTCAAACTTCTGTCTCGAGAAATATCCCCTCTTGGCGTTAACTCTTAGCGGATTTTAAATTGGTATCGTGCTTAATAAACATCAGAACTCCTGGTCACACAAAAATTACTTTACTTCAAGAGATATATATATATATACACACACATATATATATATTAAAGTGGAAATAAAGTAACACGGAATCTCAACTAAATAATTAACCTAAAAAAAGAAAAAACCCCAAGTAATTAGCTAAGTAAGTGTACTTACCAAGCAAGGAATCGAATTTCCGCACTGCACTGGTATACTGAAGCACATTAAAAACGCACTATTATATATACTAATACCGAGAAGCTGGAAAACAAAGTGTGGGAATGGATTTTCCCCGTGTTTGTCATGAGGTAGAGAACGAATGGCTGCTGGAATGGAAAGTGCATGATTCAACCCACGGGTTTGTGTACAGACTACATGAAAACAATGAAAGTTACACGTGCAACACGATTCCCAACAGCTATGACCCTGAAAATGTGTACGCGTTGCGGCAGTATACTCGGTATAAAAAGGCCGTTGAGACAAAACACCCAGTACATGTGCTTGAAATGCCACGACTATCTGATAACGACCGCCAACGAGCCATTGGTATTTTGGAGACCGGAATGAGCTCGCTGGCCATTGCCAGAAGGATGAATTGCCACCACAGCACTATTGTACGCCTCAATGAACGTTACGGAACCACTGGCAGTGCCCTGGATAGACTTCGGAGTGGCCAACCACGAGTTACTACCCCTGCGCAATATCGTCATATTGTGCTGAGTCACCTAAGGAATCGTTCTCTCCCGGCAAGTCAAACAGCAAGAGCAATAGTGGGTAGACGTGGGCAAGTCTCTCGAATGACAGTCATACGACGACTCAGAGATACAGGCCTTACTGCAAGACGATCTTATGTTGGGCCAAACATGACTCACAGACATCGTCAGCAGCGCCTGCAATGGGCAGAGCAACATGTCAGATGGACTAGACTGCAGTGAAATGCTGTCCTATTCACAGACGAGAGCAGATTCAACATATCGTTTGCTGATGGACGTATGCGGATTTGGCGACGGTGTGGAGAGCGCTTTGCAGATTGCTGTGTTCGTCAGCACAACCGATTTGGAGGTGGCAGTATTCACATTTGGGGAGGATTCAGTTTTCACCATCGCTTGCCTCTTCACGTCTTCCGTGGAAATGTTAATGCTGTGACATATCGAGATAAGATTCTGGATGCATTGGTTGCTCCTGCGTTCACAAATTATCCAGACTTGCAGCTTCTCCAGCAGGATAACGCACGTGCGCACACCGCATGCATTACGCAGCAATATCTACGTCAGCAGTACATCGTGACGATTGATTGGCCTGCCCTATCACCAGACATATCCCCTATAGAACATCTGTGGGATGAGCTTGGACGCAGAGTCTACAGGCAAGGTTCTCCTGCTAATCTGCAACAGCTCGAAGCTGCTCTTACACGTGAATGGGACTTGATTCCCCGAAATTTCCTTCAGAGACTTGTGCGTTCCATGCGGAGCCGCTGCCAAGCTTGTTTGCAAGCACACGGTCGACATACCAGATACTGAGGATAGTGTGAATGAATTTTTTTATTGGTTGCATTTTTGGTTTTCTCCCTTGCCTGCACAGAATGCAATGAGTTTCATAACAATCAAATGTACAAATTAATGACCAGCATGGATTCATAGAAAAATGAATAAAGATTCCAAATGTGTAAACTTGTAAACACTTATATTTACATTTCACACTCTGTTCTTGGATTATACAGGTGGTGCGTTTTTAATGATCTTCAGTATATAAGCTGTCAACTTCATAACACTGTGCTAGGCAGCAAGAATTCCTCTTGAGACAAATGGTGAAGAGTGTTAGGACCGCAGGCGTAAATAGTAATGGAGAGTATACAGGTGTCGGAGCGTGCCTGCCGCACGTGCACGAGACGAAACAACTCCAGACGCAAGACTTACGAGACGGAGTCCCCGGTCGCCTCGAAGAGACGGTGAAATAGACGTAAAATTAGCATGCTTTTCCGTTCTATCCGCGTCCTGTGTTCGGGATGACAGACCGAGGACGGCATAAATAAAAGGCAGAGACTTTCCACCCTCGCTCGGGTTACTCTGTAACTCAAAGAACACTGAAACTAGCCGCTTTCCCAAGAAATCGTTAAATAAAAGACTTTTGGCAAAATTGTCGCTTCCCACGTGCAAAGAGGTAGACTTTGGCCTGGCCCACTCACGACTGACAGGACCAAAGAGAGAATTAGAGGTTTTAAGAGCAAATGAGACATAAAAGAGTGGGTGTAGACAAGACATAAAAAGAAAACATGGCAGACCATCTAGAACAAAGTTTCAGACATTTCAATCAAAATCATGACAGGCATATATATGCAAAGTGTGTGAGTGGATTGATGTCTTTGGGGATGCGGAAATTTGAAGTCGGAGTTTTATGTAAATATGTCAACATTTGTGCAATTATACGATCGTATAGAATATGGAAGAAACAGCCATTTTTAATTCGATGTAAAAGACTGCCGTTTTAAATTTGCTGTAGATGATTTCCATATTTTGATTAATTCTAAACCCAATTGTGCTCTGCTGAATATACCAAAGACTCTGATTCTGATGCATGCTAAAAAGTCATCAAAACAGTAATAGACTACAGTACTTTATAAATAATACTAATGCATACAAAAATATAATTAACTCTGTACTGAATGTAACTAAATGATAATTGTGATGACATTCATTGTGCCCTTTTACACCTTTCTTTCTCTCCTACAGTAAGCAATGATATCTTAATTTTACAGACACACATTTGTGCAATTGCCACTCCTTTAATTTCTATACACTTTCTCACGCTCCTGTTATTTCACGGCTAATGGTCCTGGTCGGCGTATTTTAATTAAATCGCCCCGTATCGTGAACTACAGATAGACGGCCACGATACGATAAACGGGGACGCATTTGTTAACTTTCCACGTAATTTTTGTCAGCCAGACAAGAATATCCATCTGGATGCGTGTTCTTCGCAAACATGTCCCAACACGGTGGTGGAAAATACAATAGAAGCCAAGTTGGGTGTGTCTGCCTCCGCAGCAAGTTTTAAGATTACCCCACTTTTAAACATGGGGGAGGCGATGCATAATCACATCGCCTAGAGATTGTCAGTGATAAAATCACATATAAACATATCCGAAGAGACATATTGAGCAAGGCAATCATTGAGGCATGAGATCACAGATGTGTTCGCCAGTCTGTTTAAGAGAGACGGAAGAAATCATGCCATATTTGAGAGATAGATCATGTGGTTAAATTTTAAAATGATATTTTTAAATACGCTGGAGAAGAATTAAATTAAACACACCAACCCATCTCGTCTCGCGCAGGATTGGTCCAATTGAGAGCAGGAAATAGACTTTTGATCTGATTTTTTGTGTGTGTGTGTGTGTGTGTCGGAAATGCCATGTGGGAGCTTGGAGCGGAAAAAATTGGAATATAACTTAACACAATTTGAAGCTAAATGTGACGTCGAAATGTAAATATAGCCTCAGAAATCCGAACACCATTGTTTCCTCAGTTAGCATTTATGTGTTGTGAAGAAAAAACACACCAAAATTCGCTGTCTGTTGACTCACCTTTGAAGCCACGCCTATTTTTCCTGTCTTTCTCGCGTTAACAAGATGTTTACCTATTTTTCACAACATGCCAGATAACAGGGGAGCGAGTCACGTTCGCTTAGCTGAGTTTTCTCACGTGAGCTGAGCTGCCAATTATCGGTCATTAGTCACAGCACGTGGAAACAACGGCAAAGCAATTCAAGGGCGATAATAATATTCCCGTACCTTTGATGTTTACATTTTCAGGGGACTTAAGTATTTGATCTACGGCATGGGGAGAAAATCTAAGAAAGCCCGTTCGCGCGGCATGTCTTTCTGATGTAGATCAGCATCGTTGAGTAGAGTGAACGAGAAATCTTTCATCTCGGACAACTTAGATTTCTGCTTTCCCTGCAACGCCGAAGGTGTGAATTGTACCATCTGTTAGAGATTTTACACAAAATCTGTATATATACAGCCTTCTCTCCTAGTCAGTATCAAGTTTCTCAGGAAATTTTGGATAATGTAATCACGCCAGACTAGAACCATTTTATTCGCTAATGCGTTAAATTGTCCCGTGGGGATTTAATTTTCTGATTTGTGGTAATAATATAAGTTGTGCTTAAGTATTAAATGTGTTAAAAGTTTTATCATTTTTATTTACTGCTATTCGCGAGCGTTAAAACTAGCGAAATAGCAAACGCGTATATTCTCTTACCTGTGGTTCAGTAATGTAAAATCCATCAACCATTTTTTACACCAGAAGATACGGTTTAGCTGACTTAAGTATAATGCTATGAGTGACGGATAAAGTGACTGAGTAGCATGCGCATTATATTTCTTTGTGTGTAAATTTTTTTAATGGCTAAGGTTAATATCATGTGTCTGTTAAGTAAGATTATTAATGTATTTTTGCAGGTTGACCACACTTAGGCTATTAGCAGTTAATCTACGCTGTAATATCTTTATCTGTGTTTAATCATGCAGTTGCACGGGTTTTTACTATTATTGAACACAATATATTTAATACGTCACCGGGAATTTATGAAGTAATCCGTTCTGCACTATTTTATGCAAACGGTTGTTTCTAGGCCTTTCGTATATTGTAGTCGTCAATGAATGACGCACTTGTTCTAGCTCCTGAGATTTCGGAGGAATTATATATTTTCTGTAGCTTAAAGTACTTCGAGGGCCGCCACAATGTATTACTGAAGATTCAGAAGTAAGAGAGAAGATTCGTAACTATTTTTAAGAAGGAATTACACTGATATTCCTAAGTCTACATAATCTGTCCCACATTACTTGGGTGGATTGAATGCTACCCTAGTACAGCGGCCAGATTGTATTGACCAGACAAGACTTGAGAGGAGTTTGCTTTTACATATATATACCTTATGAAATGCCCATGAATGAACTTTATATTCTTCGTAATAAACGTCGTTGTATGTGAAACCATCCACCACAGCATTCTTCACTAATTCATGAACTGTTTGTTTCAACTGTACACCCCACGACATCCATCAGGTTATCAGCACGATACATTAACCCCATCTGTAACAAGAAAAACATGGTAATCCAGTGCTGGGGAATCATAATCAAGAACGTTTATGAAATATAAAAGAACTGGAATTGTGAGAATTTTTTTCAAGGACTTTACGTGAACTTGTCACCGTTGGCTCTGATTTACATAATCTTATTTGTACTGCGCATGTCTGCCGGCTTTTCTCTGCAAACGTTAACTTTGATCAAGATGTCGGCGTTCAAGTTTATTACTCAAGTCCAGCTCCAGATGAAATTTATTACTCAAGTCCAGCTCCAGATGTCGTCAGGAAAGTCTACTATGGTCATCTTGTTATTTTCGGGTCCATTGTTTGCTGTACCAGGATTTTCTGCACCTCGTTACTACGCCAGTCTGCCGCCAGTGCTGAGATGTCTTGTGCTTCAGTCCAGCATCTGGACGGGATCGCGGTTTTTTTCTTGAAAGATAAGTGACTTTTTTTAATGTACTTTTTAACCAGGGTACTATTGCTAAACCCTTTTTAAGCTATGTACCTTCCTGCATGACCTGTCAGGAAGTTAAAACTATGTTAGATTTTCATGTTGCTCCTATTCAAACCTGTGATATCTCTGTTCGACCCTTTGATAAGATGGCCGCAGACATTATTGGTCCTCTTTCTGTTACATCTGCTAGAGGTCACAGATATGTCCTCACGTGCATTGATTTATGCACTTGGTGGCCTGAGGCCATCCCTCTTAAGCACAACACCACTTCTTAAGTGGCTGATGCACTTTTGCTCATCTTTTCAAGATTGGGTTTCCCTCGCAAACTTCTTTCTGATCATGGTTCACAATTTGTTTCTGACACCATGACATCTGTCATGCACAAACTTAATATAGATAGGTCTCTTAGTAGCATCTATTACGCCATGAGCAATGGTGCAGTTGAGCGTCTCAATAGGACAATTAAGCAACTATTACACAAAGTAACTGCCAAATATCCTCAAGATTGGGACCGGGTCCTGTCGGCTGTTATTATCGCCTATCGTGAAGTACCGTACGAGCAGTCAGGCTTTTCGCCATATGAGCTTGTTTTTGGAGCTCAGCCACGAGGTCCTATGGGATTGATTAAAGATCTTCTTACTGACTCTGAGATGACTCAGGACACTCAGTCATCTTACGAATATGTAGTTAATCTTCGTCGAAAAATTGTAGATGCATGTCAGATGGCTACAGCTTCGTCAGAGGCTGCCAAAGAGAAGTCCCGTCTATTTCAAAACAGAAATAGACGTTTACTACAACATTTCCGGGTGATGAGGCTTTTGTATTGCTCCCTCGGAAGGATAATAGATTGCTAATTGCATGGAACGGCCCTTTCAAGGTGGTTTCTCGTATTTCAGACGTTGACTACGTCATAGATGTTAAGGGGCACAGAAAGATATTCCATATTAATATGCTCAAAGAATATCATACAAGACCAGAGTATTTACATGCTATTTTCCATGACATTGATGACAATGTGAGTAATTCTTGTCACTTTTCTAGTTTGTCAGTGATTAATGAGGAAGAATCTTCCTTCCCTGATATATACATGTCTCTACCTATGCTTCCTTTGGATTCTACAGAATCTTGGCGTGACGTTTCTATTTTTTCGTCATTGTCATCTGATCAACATCGCCAGGTGTCCAATCTATTGAAATCCTTTGCTGATGTCCTGACCGATCTTCCTGGTCACACATCTGTTATATCTCACGATATCATCCTTACTGAGGATACTCCAATACGTCTACGTCCTTATTTAGTACCTATTCATTACCAGCACCAAACTGAGCTCGAGCTAGATCAGATGTTGCGTCTTGGTATTATTGAAGCCAGTATTTCTCCCTACTCTTCACCCCTAGTTATTGTCCGAAAATAAGATAATAATATTAGATTATGCGTTGATTATCACAAACTGAATTCTAAAACTGTTGCGGATGCTGTACCACATCCTTTGCTTGACGATCTTTTATCTTGTCTGTCTACAGCTCACCTGTTCACTAAGATTGATCTCACAAAAGGGTATTGGCAAATACCATTAACTGAACGTGCAAAACTTCTTACTGCTTTTTATACTCCACGTGGGTTATACCAGTGGAACGTTATGCCTTTCGGGATTATGAACGTCCCTGCCACATTCATTCGAATGATGCGCAGAATTCTTTCTCACAGATCTGATATCATAACTTACATATCTGATATCTGTTTATTTAGCTCATCTTGGGAAGAGCACTTTGTAGGACTCCGTTTCTTTTAGATTCTCTTCGTTTATATAGCCTTACGGCTAGGCCTACTAAAGTTCAGGTTGCTTTTCATGTAGCTATTAAAAAACTGACATTGTGCGCTGAGTGATTTAACGGGTCGGGGGGGGGGGTGGGAGGCTGTATGCCTAAAACCCAACCAGTATTCGCTAAGCGAAGCGCGATAGTATAAGCTAAGACATCGGGTGCCTTTTAATTTAATTAGGTGACGGAGAGGATAAGAGATCATACCTTACGTTTGATAGGATAGGATATTATCATTTTGGTTAAATGTTTAGTTTTCTTCCCAATATAGTGCTTGGTAAAAACCAGCGTCCATCGTATTTTCTGTATTGTGGTCCTTTTCGCGGTTACTGAAGGCATATTAACTGTAACTTTGAATTAACTGGACTTACAAATACCCAGATTGTTTATTCAATTTATCAGCCCGCTGTGGCAATATACATAACATTTTTCCCGACTTCTGACAGTCGTTTACCCAAGTGGATTTTATCCACGAGCATACGCTGTTTCATAATCGGTACTCACCCAGAGCAAGCCGATAGGATTTTCATCAGCATCATAATTGCAACCATATGTTTTCCTGCTGTTTACTGGGAATGCCTTATCTCAGAGAGCTCCGGCATTAACTATTCTAGGTGACAATTGTGTATCCAGATATCTACCACTAAATGAGGCGTCCCCCGTGTAAAATTTAACCATTATTTGGAGGGACTGTGGCCCGATTAGGATGATACCAACTACTGGACTTTATATGCACATTCATGAATTATTCTTCCAAAAGATTGTTTCACCAGATTAGGTAAGGAGCGAATAAGTGGCCACGTATAACAGAAAGAGAGAGAGTGAAATATTTTCTTTTGTTACAGGAAACAGTATACCTGCAAACTTCTGCTTTTTTAAGTATTGTTTATTTTTTTAAAGGATAGCATTTTTGTGGGAACTTGTTCTTTTCTTTATTGTCTATTCTATACCCTTGTGTTAATCTTTGACCTTTTGGGTTATTAACTTCTTTTGGGATCTTTTCTCAAAAGGGGGGAGGGCACTTATTGGGTTATTTTCCTATGTCTGTAAACATGAATATATTGCTTTGTATATGTTGAATGTTGTAAAGTTTAAGTGATAATAAACTAAACAAAACGTAATTTAGCGTGTTGGTCAGACTTATATCCATTTACCACAGTTTTTCACATTTGTGTGTCTTGTTGTCACATAATTGTGTGTGTGGGTGTTTAGTAAACTTATAATTATACTTATAGGGAGGTTTGACTGATCGTCTTCTTCTAAAGATAATAGTATAGATAGGCTGGACTAGAGAAACCACGCATTCCAGAGACGGATCCTCACCTTAATCTATTCAATCGTGGAATCTATGCTAACACCTTTCTTCCTCATATCCCCCCCCCCCTCCTTTCTGCTCTACTCAGACGGGACCAAATAAATCTCTATACCTATCTAAAAATGTACGACAGAATGGTTGCTCGTCCGCGGGATTTTATCTAGATCTGGAGCAAGCGCAACAGAATGTTGGCTCGTCTCGAGGATTTGATCTAAGTCTGAGTCTAGATAATTGATTAACGTCTGTTATGGTATCTTAGTCTGTGGTGTCTGTTTGTTTTGTGAGTTAAGGAATATTAATAATAATTATCCCCTAGACAACGTTCTTTTACTGGATGCTGACCACACAAAATTAGAAATTTGTTCCTTCCACAGCATCTTAGAGTTACATACAGTTAGATTTTGATGATAATATATATATATATATATATATATATATATATATATATATATATATATATATATATATATATATATATATATATATATATATATATATATATATATATATATATATATGAACTGTGTTCAGAATCTCTTCTCTTCTTACTGCCACTTGATGTTGTGCTGTGTAGCCTTACTGCAGTAGAGTATTCTATTTAGCATCTGGAGGACGGGTGAGAGATTGGCATCTTAAACACAGTCGCAGTATGGTGGAGAAGTACTCCTTTAGAGATCAGTACATATCTCACTACTCTCAAAAGTCTTATCTCTCCCCATAATTTCATTAGTGAGTCTATGTTCTCTATTTTTCATATTACACATTCATAGTTTGTCTACACTCAGACATTTTCTATTTTCCATTCTCGCGACAATGTCCCAAATTACCAATTATCAGTACGATAACATAGCTTGTTAATTTCTGCACTCAGTGGATAGTACTTATTACATTTATTTTCGTAAAATACATCTAAATGGGCATCACACGATCTTGCTGCTTCTACTATAAAAGCTGTTTTGCTGTGTCTATCGATTATCGTTAAGTCAGGTTTTACAGCACGTGATTTAAATGAGTCCATTACTGCCACCGAAAAGAGATGGTTTAACTATTATTTCTTTATTTATTGTTATGTCACTGCTATTACTATTTAAAGATTTCACATAATGTCTAAACCCCTTTTGTGCCTTTGATTATATAATTTGTGAAATTTGGTCCATCCATTTAAAAATGTGACACTGTTTCATATGGGAGATTAAATATTTTGCCGAGAGTGGTATAATACGAAGGAGTTTGGAATGCCAAGGCCACCTTTTAGACTTGGGACAAAAGAAATACAGTAGAACTCCATTTATCCGAACCCCAATTATCCGAACATCCAATTATCCGAACACTTTGTCCAGAAAAAAAACCAGGTGCCACCAGTCACGTTAGACTACATTTCTGAATCTTTTGATGCGGCAAGCTTCAAATGTGTGCGAACAATTTGTAGAGGATGGGATGGGCTAATGGTCGGTCGCTTACATACAGGAAGTCAGTTAGATCATTAGATCATAAAGTCAGTTAATATCTGGTTTACCAATCCAGTGTACGTGTGCGTTCTAGGCAGAACACTGGCTAAACAGACAGTTCAACTTAAAATAAGTGTCTCTGCTACTACAGCAGAATAATTTTGGTGTACAAGTATTTCTCTGTGCGATATGGCATCTTCCAGTAAGCCTAAAGCATATAAAAGGAACCGCAATGTTTTGTCAATTGAAACGAAAACAGAAATTACCAAGAGACTAGGAAAAAGTGAAACTGTGTCTTCACTTGCGAGGATTTTCAATGTTGGGAAAGCTACCGTCTCTGACATCAAAAGTAACAAGGATAAAATTATGAGTTTTGCATCGAAATTGGATAGTGAAAATGGGTCGAAGAAACGTAAAACCATGAGAAATGCGAAAGATTTGAAATTGGAAGAGGCTTTGTATATATGGTTTGTGCAAAGAAGAAGCAAAGGGGAACCTATCTCTGGCTCTATATTGTGTGGAAAGGCACTTCAGTTCAACAATCAACTTGACGGTCCTCCTGACTTTAAGGCTAGCCAGGAATGGTTAAGAAACTTTAAATCTCGTCATGGCATACGAGAATTGGAGATTCAAGGGGAATCTTTATCTAGCAATGCAACTGCCGCTGAAAATTTTAAAGAAACACTCTTGGCTTTTTTGGAAGAAGAAGGTTATTCACTCGATGATGTGTATAATGCCGATGAGACTGGCTTATACTGGAAATCAATGCCTCAAAAATCACTTGCATCTCAGCGCGAAGCAGCTGCCCCTGGGTTTAAAAAGTGCAAAGAGAGAGTAACAATTTTGGTAGCCGCGAATGCCAGTGGAAGTCATCGTTTACCGGTGCTAACGATCGGCAATGTAAAAAACCACGTTGTTTAAAGAATGTGACATGTCTCCCATTGTGCTACAAAGCACAGAAGAGTGCTTGGATGTGTGATAGGGTGGGCGAGATGATGATGATGATTATGTTGTAATGTGTGATCACTCTCTTGTCACACTCGCACCGACCCGAACAACAATAAAACTCTTGATTCTAGAGGCAGGGGCTATATTTATTTTTACAACCCATTCAGTGACAAAGCAAACATTAAACAAATAAACTAGCGAACATAGCAAAACAAAACTAAACAAAACACCCAACAGTGCCCGATGCTAATCTGAAGAAGCAAACAAAGCACAGAATAGTTAAAACCATAATATAATACTGAATGAGAAACACCACGCTCTTACCTGTCAAACTGTCCTACGCCGCCACCTGACACACTCAACTATCACACACAAACACACTCATGTGTGTCGTCCAATGCGACTAGTATGGTGTTGTGCATGAGGCTGGCAACCTCACCATGTAACACAGATTGCCACCGAAACCACTACTGCCCTAGCATATGAATACTTAATATGGAGGCAAACCACACTGTTGGCCCCATGCTCCCTCAGGAGCGGAGAAGAGAAATATATACCTTGAAGTGAACCCACGTGCTCTCACAACCATTCCTCACATAACCATAATTAAATAATCATAAAATGGACATAAAATAATATTGAACTATATGTACAACAAATACTTTCAATAACGAGAATTATCAATATTCGTTACTGCATTCGGAAGCATGTCGTATGTGACGACTGGTGCGCCTGGCAACAAGCGTGTCGTATATGACCACTGATGAGACTGGGAATCTCATCACATGAAACACATCGTTACCGAAACAAATCACTGCCATAGCATATAAATGCTTCATGCAGGCTTCTGTTGGATTCAGCCGCACTGGTGTCGCCCTGCTCCGCAAGGAGCAAACAGCAACATTTATGTCTCAAATGCGCTTTACGCCCAAGGAGTGGCCTCGCGCTCTCCAGAAATCTAAATACATATTCTCACCTCACAGTAACCCATTAAATATATACAGTAGAATTATGATAAGTAGGCTATCGTGAAATACACGTAATTACTTTTACATTAAAGAAATAAAATAATTACTCTTGGCTTTAACAAAACTGGCATTAACACGAAAACTATCTCTTTCCTTTATTGGGGAAAATTATCTTAATCTGCTTCCACCCACGTGTTTATTCACGCGATCTAAAACTGCGTAACATTAAGTGATAACTAGGAGTGTTAAATGCAGACTTGCTGGCGCCGCTTTTATACAATCACCACGTGGCGCTATCTTGATATTTTGCTAACAAGCCAATATCATCTAAATTCAAGTAATAGATGCTTCTCTGTCCAGTTTCATGTATAAAACACTCTCCTACTAAATTTGCCTTTCTTGCCCGGTCTGATGACTGACATAATTGCTCTTAAACTCTCACATCTGTGATTTGGGCTTTGCGTGCCTAATAAAACCGATCAAACATTATTTTCACTCATTATCATTTCGAGACTGAATCATAATGTCCTAAAAAGACATTTCCTTTGGAAACACATCTATCTATATCACTAAACATTAAAACAGACTCGTGCTGAATACAATTTCAGAATTATATAAAACTAATTCTAATTTAAATTAACTCACGTGCTGATTCAGACTTATAGAACACGAATGCTAAATTCTACAAACTGCGTTTAAGAATTACAACTCACGTGCTCTAGTCCATCTGCTACCTACACTGGTCACCTCGTCGTTTGCTCTCTCGTGTGGGCTGAATCTTCAAATCCTCCTTTTGCCGATCGCTATTTCTTTATATAAACCGCGGTCGAATCACTCAATTCACCGCGCGCCACGCGTATCAATCTGGCTACTTAAATATCACACGCGATTATCGCTTTAGAAGGCATGAAAACACAGAAATATACACTATTTCTAGAGCAAAAACACAATTCTACACCACAACTCTATTTTTAAGGCTTTATTGTGGCCTCATTACATATCTTCTACTTCAGACTTTTCACAACCCAGAATGCTTCGCGCACATCGAAAATAATCTGCCTAGAAACAGGTAGGGGGGCGGGCGTCTCCTTTTCGGCCCCATCACATATCTCCCTCCTGATTTTGTTGTCGTCCCGACAACATCACTACCTCTGGCGCTTCACTTGTAACCTCTCAGATCGTTGATGCTGCGCAGGACTCTTTCTGAGCGGCGATGCTTTGGGCTCAGATTCTGTATTCGGTACAACCCGGCTGGAGACACTCTTGGTCGTCATGTCTCCAGTTGTACGTTGTCGGGCTGTCAGCCGCTGTGGTCTTAAAGACTCGCTCACCTGCGCCGCGTCGCTGTCTGCCCGTGACATCTGCCTGTCAGTGCTTGCAGCTGTCGACTTTGAAGAGAGATCGCTCTTGACTTGTTTTCCACTCCGTTTGTGTGGACGGTGGCTTACGTTCCCCACAATCTGCCTTTGATGAGTCTCCTCTGCTGAACCTTGATTTGCACTCCCTCCTATCTGCTTAGGACGGGTTTCCTCCCCTAGACGAAGGCCAATTCTCTCGGCGCCCTTAGTGTGACAGTTGTCGTGGCCATCTCTTGGCTTGCGCCCTAAAGGCAACCTTGTTGTGGCAGTACGTCTCGGGAAAGAGCTCCTTGAGGGACAGGCGGCTATCAAGTGTTCAGTGGACTTGCATCGAAAACAGCTCTTCGGAAGCGGGCCCTGAGGGCACTTGGCTGCCATGTGGTCTGACAGGTCTCCACAATTGTAGCATCTTATCTTTCTGGGCATCCTCTGTGTCATGGGTCGCTTCCTGCTGCCCTTACACTCTTGACCGCCAATGCCGCATACATAAATTGCTTCCATGCCCTGCACCGATGGTTTGCTGTCAAACTCTACTCGTTCATTCTTCGCCAGACTCCGGAATCCCTTTCTGTAGATCTTGGTCTGATGTACGAATACATCAATACCTCCATCATCTGGCGTGATGAACCCCCATCCCCTGTGGACACTATACCACTTGCACATCCCTTTTCGCCTTGTCGGTGCCACTGCGTTTATCGGTTCTGTCAGCTCACAGCTTTCCTTGGCAACAGCCTGACTCCCACACGCAAGAAGGTCTAGTTGAGGTTCCTGCGGACACACCTCCTCGTCTTGCGTTGGCTGTTCCCGCGGACACACCCCCTCGTCTTGCGTTGGCTGTTCCCGCGGCTGGCATGGTGCTCTCTTTCTCTGCACCTCCTCTTGTGCTGGCGAACTGGCCTCTGACATCTGTGCTATCTGGGACTTTAGGAAGGATAATTCTGCTCTGAGTGCCTCCTCCTCCTTCTGAACATCAGCACTTGCTATCTGGACCAGTGTCTCAGGCTTTTTACTTTCACCATAAACAGCATATTCCCGAGGGAAACTCCTGGTCATCTCACTGACTTGTGGTTGCTCGCTGTAGGCTTTTTTGACAATTTCCGGTAACTTCTCAGGGCTGGCCTTGGCTCCACCATGTATCCGTAATTCTCTAGATACCCATGGTGTAACGTTGTTCCATATCATGTCTAACTTGTCTTCTGCACAAAAAGGCGCCACCTTCCACGCGGCTTCCACATCTTCCACAAACTCTTGCCAAGTGGGACCCTCCTCTCCACTAAACAACCTTATCGCTGTCTCCTTCACGTACAATATCTTCACAGGCGCATTAGCCATCTTGCTGCAGGAATGCACTGCTGGGTGTTTACAATATTTGTTCGTTTGCTGTTTGCTCAGTGTCACTGTCTGCCTTATCCTGCCGACGACGCCAATTGTGATAGGCTGGGCGAGATGATGATGATGATTATATTGTGATGTGTGATCACTCTCCTGCTTACACTCGCACCGACCCGAACAACAATAAAACTCTTGATTCTAGAGGCAGGGGCTATATTTATTTTTACAACCCATTCAGTGACAAAGCAAACATTAAACAAATAAACTAGCGAACATAGCAAAACGAAACTAAACAAAACACCCAACAGTGCCCGATGCTAATGTGCTCTAGTCCATCTGCTACCTACACTGGTCACCTCGTCGTTTGCTCTCTCGTGTGGGCTGAATCTTCAAATCCTCCTTTTGCCGATCGCTATTTCTTTATATAAACCGCGGTCGAATCACTCAATTCACCGCGCGCCACGCGTATCAATCTGGCTACTTAAATATCACACGCGATTATCGCTTTAGAAGGCATGAAAACACAGAAATATACACTATTTCTAGAGCAAAAACACAATTCTACACCACAACTCTATTTTTAAGGCTTTATTGTGGCCTCATTACATATCTTCTACTTCAGACTTTTCACAACCCAGAATGCTTCGCGCACATCGAAAATAATCTGCCTAGAAACAGGTAGGGGGCGGGCGTCTCCTTTTCGGCCCCATCACAGATGAATAGTGAAATATTTCTTGATTGGTATACAAATCAGTTCATCCCAAATGTGAAGAGGTTGAGAGAACAAGAAAAGAAAACTGGAAAAGTAATTCTTCTACTGGACAATGCACCATCTCATCCAGAGACGTATACATTGAATGCAGTTGATGCAAATTTTAAAGTAATTTTTCTGCCTCCCAATGTAACAGCACTGATTCAACCAATGGATCAGGGTGTTATAGCAAAGCTTAAAAAGATGTACAAGAAGGAAGTCCTGCGTCGTTTATTGTTGGCAGAAGATGAAGAAAGTGTGGTGGCGTTTTCCAAAAAGCTTAATCTCAAAGACTGCTGCTTTATGTTAGCTGATGCTTGGACCACCCTGTCATAAGATAATCTCAACAAGGCTTGGAATAGATTGCTTGGGAAAAAAGGAGGAAATGAAACTACTGCAGTGGACATAAATGATGATTGTATAAATGAAGTTGTGGAACTGTTTCAAGCAATGCCCAGATTTTCGGACTGTGACAAAGATGACGCACACACGTGGCTAGAAGATGATAATGATTCTGGTTTTCAGTTTTTGAATGACGAAGAAATTTTGTCTTTTGTGCAAGAAGAAAACCAAATACATGTAGTGACCGATGATGAAGACTCCTCAGAAGTACATGATGTACTTGTAGATTATGAAGAAAACCCAAAACGTCGACTAAGTCCTGAAGAGGCCTTTGATGAGTCTCCTCTGCTGAACCTTGATGAAACCGCGATGGCTTGTTACGAGCAAGAAGATGACAGCTGTTCTACACAGCTTGTGCTGTTAAAGAGAATGCGGGACTTAGCAGCCAAAAGGAGACTATCCAGTTTGGTGCAAAAGAGGATTCCTCATTATTTTAAATAGTGGGCTACATCTGTGCAAGTACATGTATACGTAAGTTGCGCGTGGTTTTGAATCGTTTGTAATGTTATTTTGAAAACATTTCTCTTTCTTAAAAAACATAATTAATACAAGTAGTACATGCACTGCTGTGTAATAAAAGATTTTGGTGATACGATGATCTAATACAGTGTGGGTATTATTATAACAGTATAAGTAAATATGTTTTGTTGTGTATTTTCCTTGTGATGGTTAATTATTTTTAGAAATACAAGCGTACGTGTACATGTACTCGATGCATTATGTAATCCAATTATCCGAACATTTGATTATCCGAACGATGCTCGGTCCCAAGGGGTTCGGATAAATGGAGTTCTACTGTAACCACATGTGGATGATTCATTGAGCGCAAGCCATGTTCTGAAGTGTTTTATATTTCAATTTCAATTTCTTGTAACTATTTTTCTGAGAAGTGTATGTTATAAAAATCAAACATAAGAGGATGGAAACACATCGAGTTATTAATAACTAGGACATGACATTACAACTGATAACACATCGGGCCAGTCCCAAGTCAAACAGCCTAATATTAGACTTTAAGTCAAACTTAACAAAATTAAGCTTTGCTCCCCGTCTAACGTCAGCAAATGTCATGTCCTAGGTATCTGTAGGAACGCCCTCGCCCGGAAGATAGAATTTCGCGACCTAGAATATTAATATTAGCGGGATAATTAGCCTGACCTGTCTTGACCCAATTGTTCCCGCTTCTCTGACCGCTGAACACGGCACACTTTTGTAGCTTGACCTCCATACCGCTGGTGTCCATAAACCCTGTCGTTTTCTGTGCCAAGTCTTGTATGTTGGTGCTGGGACCCAAAGATGCAGCAATAGTGAATGCAGTCAGCGACCCATAGCTTGACTGCTTGCATCAGGATCAGCGAACCAGAGCTGGTCAAGACCGTACTCCACCTCCACGTGGTGGTCCTGGAAACAGTCTGCAGCAGTGCAGTCTGGCTGAGCGAGTACGGATCGAAGAGGGAAGGCAAACCCGATCCCAAAAAATGCCGTGCTGAAGTCGGATGTGTCGACCGAAAGGTGCAGATATCACAGCTACGGCGTAAACAGACACAACGCAACCACCGTCCTTTTCAGGGCGAACGAGGAAGAAGAACAAGTATGAACATGTAAACAGAAGTGATTGCGTCATTAATAGGCTGAGGTGCCCATTATAAACTTCCGGTGTTGTCTTGTGTTTCGCACTGATGACCGGTCAGTAAAGCATCCTTTTGTGGGGATGCCTAGCTGGCCGTGGGGTCAGTGTGATTCGCTTGTATAGCTAGGCGGTGTTGTCGTACGGAAGGTTCGGGGTTCGAACCCTGGGTAAGCCACTCACGTCTGTTGTTTTTCTGTTGTCTAAGTGTTCTATTTCTTTATTTCTTACGAGTGCCTGAAAAAACACCTTTATGGTTGTCTAATATTAAAGAAGAAGAAGTATGTTGGTGCTGTATAGACTTAATCGTCCACGTACCCTTGAGTGGAGTTCGGCACGTGATGTAACTCATACGTTTGCTCAATCCCCCGCAGCCATTTATCAATGCCTTGTTCAAATACACTTACACTCCACCACCTCCCGTGAATATTATTTTTTTTTTTTGCGCTTATTCTGGTAGAAAGCTCAGTTTTTTAAAAGTAGTTCACCAAAGCTCCTGGTTTGCCTGCTGCTGATCTACAGCATTGCTTGGTAATAACTAATGTGCTCCACTAAAAAGTGTACATGAAATAAAATCTTAGAAACAAATTTTATGAACATTAAACAACATTCTTTTATTACCTTTCAGCTTCCGGCTGAGCATAGGCCTACGACTAATTCATGCCAAGCAATTTAGTCCTGTACCGTCCTTTACAGCTTGATCTATTCCTTTCATGCCTGTCATGTTTTTTTTACCTTATCTCTTCTTCCGCTGGTACTTGATTTTTGTTGTTCTCGGTGTGTTAACTTGTCAAGTTTAACCATACCGATTGCCTTATATATCTGTCTCGTTAGACCAATTTTACTCATCAAAGTTTCAACATTTTTTCATTGCGCATTTTTCGATGTGGGAATTACACTGTGTGCCTGCTGAAACAATGGCAATTTGCTCCCATCCTTACTAATGGCTGATGCTTTGACACCATTTCTTCAATTTTTCTGATTTGTAATTTGGGTGAATGTAAATTTAGAATGGAGTTTGTTACATTAGGAGTAACTCGACCCATTTAGTCGCTCAAGTCAACACTCCCTTAAATAATGACTCGGAAACGAAGTAATACAAAGTTCATTTTGAATTTTTTTTGCCTTCTATTTTTAATTTGCACCAAAATAAGATAAGGTAAAGGTAGTCAAATAGCAGAAACTGCCGTAGGGGAATAAAGTGTTAGAGACTTTACTACACTACGTCCAGCATTGAGATGTGGGGGTGGCCTTTTCCTTCCCTAACTCAAGTGCAGTCAGGCACCCATTTATAGCTGGGTAGACGGAAGCTTGTCGATACAGTGAATCGAACGCAAGATTTAAGAAAAAATATCCGTACTTTTACAAAACATGTTGAAATAAAACAGCTGTGAATTAATTAGTCACATTTCTTCAATCCGTTGGCGTTTTGCCTTGACCTCATGCCATGTTTAGACGTGTTTTTGCAGCTTCATAACCAAAACATCCAGATAAAATGACCGCAGAAGAATTAATGCCTTCATGAGGACATGCAGCAGAAAAATCACGTCATTATCCCCCCTTCTTTTCCGTGTTTTGGTAGATGACTTACTTGTACTACACTATGTTTGCAACTAATACATCAAGCCTCCAGAAATCATTAAACTAGTGCAGAACACAGGTCTAAAACATCCACATCGTAATCTCATCCACGTTATCAGATCTGCTTTAAACTTAACTATCACTCACCCGCTTGTTAACGTTGACCGTACCTCCTTGACAGTTCAGACAATTGTTACGCCCGTACGGGTAACGTCTGCTAAGCTGTAAATATTGTGTTAGCTTGGGCAGACGATTCAAATAGAAAACACAGTATAATGCGCTAAAGAAAAATATAGATATAGTGCAAATGGACTGTCCAACTGAATGTTTCTATGTGATATCTCTAGGAAGGAGATCAGAGTTGTCCGTGTCAAATGAAGATGGTCATCAAAAACAAACCAATTTTCAGCAACGCGGACAATTAAGAAAAAGGCCTGTTCCTTTCTCCATACTTTTTTCTGTCTTCCTTTATTTATTTATCGTGATGATTCCAGAATAAGAACTACCTTGTAATGATATCAAAGATGTTTCCTCAGTGTCAATCGTATTCAACATCAGCGTCTTCTGACCATCTCTTAATTCACTGGAGCTTGTCTAGTTCTTGTCATCATTTCCACATCTTGTCATACCATTTCAATACGTCTATTCTGCAAAAGCACCCATTTATGAATGTCTTTGTTCATATTCGTTGATTTGTTTAAAACTGTCTACAAGACAGGTGTGTCGGTTCTATGCTCAACCCTTCCGTTGTAGCATTGAATGGCGTGCCAGGTAGGCTACAGTATTCATATTTTTTGCTTACGTTTCGGGTTCCCGAAACAAGCGCGTTAATGACACGCCGGGGTCAAAATAAATACTGTATGTAATACATATTGCTAGGACAAAATACCAGGGTTGTGGTTGCGGAGTCGTGGAGTCGGTGGTTTTTTTTTAATGGAGTCGATAAAATAAAATGTAAAAACAATTTTGTAATCGGAGTCGGAAGTTAGAGTAAAACTGCAGAGTCCGAGTCGGATTCGGAAAATTGTTTGGCCTACTCCACAACCCTGGAAATAAAATTGCTTATGTTACGGCTACAATGTCTTCATCAGGGAGAAATGAAAGAAAACAGAAGGGAAAAGAAGTGAGAACTAAGTGACCCATAATAAAATTATGAAAAATTAGACAAACCACGTAGGTTATTGTGGATAGTTTCGATATGATGTTGGCACAAAATGGCTGCTACATTCGGCAAAATGTACCATCATAACATGCTATTGAAGCATAAAAGAAGCATAACTGAAAGCTATCTTTCAGACCTAATTATGGTTGAAAGATATATTTTTGTTAGCATGGTAAATTAGTATACCTTAACCCTACTGAGAACCATAACTCATTTCTAGGCAGTACAGCAAGCGTGATGTTTCCGCATTTGATGTAAATAAATAATATACGGTACATCAAGTTATGTTTCAGGCACTCGTGAGAAATAAAGAAGTGGTAAACTAGATAACATTAAAAAAAAAAAAACAGAAGAAATAGGCTTACCGGAGACTCGAACCTAGACCGTCCGAACGACAATACCGAATCGCTACGGGAGTGAATAGCGTTCATTTGATGACTTGGGTTGGATTTCACATCTGCATGTCCTTTAGAGGCGACACAAATTTGTTTCAATAAGGAAATGTTAATTTAACAAGTGGTACCATGGTCAACCGCTAGTGGATATGTTTACGGTATGTAGTACTCTCGTGATCTATGTGACAGAATAACCTCGAATGTCACATTTACCTGTGCCATCTTATAATTCATTCTGTACTCTTCACTTAATTTTAATCCATCCTCTGACAGTATTTGGTATTTTCGATTCAAGTTTAAACTCCCTTCCCTCAATTCTTGTTATGTCGGGACTTCAGCAACCATCTTTTACTAATTAGGATAATAAATCCCTTTCGTGTGAACCCATACTGACACATGGGATTGGTAGAGAGAAGTGGTTTACTAATGTGTAACACATTTTCCTGCCAGATCAGACAAGTGCAGGGGAGCGGCCGATTAGTGAGTAAACAACCTTGGGACGACCACAGTCGATTATCTCTGATACTAGTTCTGTCTGCCCAGTTGTTGATTGTTGGCTAAGCCCGAGGAAATGGCCTAATCGTTTTTCTAGACACGACTTGGCGGAAGAATAAGTATACATCTTGGAAGAGATTACCTGTGATAAATTTTGACGCCGTGAGTTTAAACAGGCTCGATAATAGACGGAAGCTTGCATACCTTATATGGTGATTAAAAACAACACATTTATGAGTGCGTTTGTTAAACAGGAATTTTTTCGTGAAAGAAAGGGAAATATACGCATCTTCCATGCTTGGCTTTTGAAATGTAAAAATACAACATTTCTGATTGGAGCCTTGTCATATAGTAGAAATCTGGACGTGGGCCGAATGTGAGTTTACCCCACTCTGAATTCAACTCGTCAAGAACACAGCCAGACAAGCCAGAAAAAAATAATAGGATGAGGATTCCACTTTTAAAGGATCTGACAACGTGTTTGAGC
Organism: Oreohelix idahoensis; assembly: GCA_024509875.1. NCBI lineage: Eukaryota > Metazoa > Mollusca > Gastropoda > Stylommatophora > Oreohelicidae > Oreohelix > Oreohelix idahoensis. The sequence goes on along the minus strand of JAMPIV010009176.1, from coordinate 71,700 downwards.
ATCTTGTTGACTTGTATGACAGGAAAACTCTAATTTCATTAATACGGAAAGCCCTGAATCAAAGGAACCTGAACACTAAGTCAAAGTGGGAGTCTATTGTAAAGTAACAACGCAGAAAACGTGTAAGAGGCATCTTAATCAAGTTAAGTTAACTATTTCTCTGACCCAGAAGTCAGTTTGTATTCCCAAAGAAATTCTGGGTAAGTTGTACATTTTATAATTCTATATTTTGCATTTTTTAACATGTGAAAATTGCTAGTGCATGTCCTAGTCATACGAGGCTGGCAACCTCAGCATATAGCATGATGGTTTCATGAACAACCACTGCAAGAGCTAGTGGCTGCTTTATGTGGGTTTCTCATAGAGACCCAAAAGCAAACGTAGTCCCAAGTTCCACATTAAGCAGGGAGTGGATGAGGATAGAAATTATGTACGTTCTTATTATATTAACCTTTTCAACTAGTGCAAATGTAAATGTAAACATGTTCAATATAAATGCAATGGATGTTTTCCGCTCACTGTGGTTAATAGTAATGTCCAGAGAGGGCAAGATTCTGATGCAGATGGATAGGTTGAATTAAAAGGGGGGAGGGGGGCACCTGATTGTGTGTCAGGAAACCCAATACTCAGGAAGGTATTTGTTTCTCTTATTTCATGATACTAGTTGGTGATACCAATTTATTGGCGGTGCTATCTGTGGGATAAGTGTGTGGTATCAGTGGGTGCAGTGAGAGCTAGACACCTACAGCAGACGGGTCTTAACAGACGCTGGATCATCTTCGCAATTACTCCACGATACTACGAGGAACGTGTTACAACCACCAGACTTGACCAGTGAAGAGAGTGAACCAGTCCATAACCTGCAAAGAAGAAGCATAGGCTTCAACAGAAACCAACCGACAGCTAAGCACCCATTCAAATCTGCCAAGTGAACTATGTTTTCATTTATAGTCGAAAGATAAAACACCCTATCCAAATCATTGCCAATTATTACATTTTAAAGACTTTATCTAAATTCACCCCGCCCTTATTTATTTTACAATTGTTAACGATAATTGACTATTAAATTTTGTTATCTGTAAATATATAAATTTATAGTTGATTTAGTCATTTTGGGTGAACTGCACCTGTATGTCTCAGTCATTTTAAATATTTATAACAGAGCTTTTTAAGTAATACTTTACTGAGTAAAGGTCAGGAAAAATACAACGTTTACACCGCCTGGGTCCTATCAGCCTTAGTATCTTACTTCTTTAAATTCCTATTAGGCTCCTTAGAATTGAAACACCATTCTTCAGTTCACATCTCAACCAATAGTAATCTTGAGCGAACGGTAGACACCACTGAAGACCCTCAGTAGATACTCTGAATTTTGACCACTGTTGGACCATCACTGCAGAGCAAGGGGGTAAATGGCGTGACAAACACGGAGATGCGCTTTGCTTGGTACGATCGTGCCATTCGATATGCAAGTTAATTTGTGATGATAATTTCACAGGTGCATTGCACGGGAACACAAAACTGTAGTTGGGCTTTATGGGAAATAATTAATTCCGTTGTTTGAGAAACTAGTTTTTAGATTTCACTTGGTAGACAGTATTTTGAAGCAGCAAGACCTAAGTCAAAGTCTCGTAGAGAAAAACTTAGCAAATGGAGACTTGATTTTAAACAAACAAAGTACCCGCAAGTTATTAACTTACCACTCTAGTTCATGTGTTGGTATGTATACACTTGTCTGGTATTGTTCCAGGAATAGGTCATTATAGGATTGAAAATCATTAATATCATCATGCTAGTCTAACTGTAGTATATTAATGGGTGTGGTGGATTTGATGTTATGAATTTGTTGTTAGGTATTATTATTGTAATAAATGAGATTAGCTATGAAGGTCCCTGAATTTACTTACTTACTTACTTACTTAGTCGTTCCCCTTCTACCGTGAGGTGTAGAGGTTTGGAAGAGAGAGCGCCAGACCATTCTATCAGCTGTCTTCTTCCTGGCCTGGTTCCATTCTAGTCCTCGGTCCTTCAAAGATTGTCTAATGTTGTCCTCCCAGCGGACTCTGGGTCGTCCTGGAGGTCTGGATCCCTGGCTCTTTGTTTCCCATGCTTGTCGTGGTAGCCGATCTTCTCCCATTCTGCAGACATGGCCAAACCATCTTAGTTGTGACTGTTCTATTTGGGTCTGCAGCGGATGGGATTTTAGGCCTTGACGGATCGTCTGGTTGCGGACCATGTCTCTTCTTGTTACTTCAACCACTTTCCTCAGATACCTCATTTCTGAGGTTTGGATCTGACTTTTGTGGGTTGTAGTCATTGCCCACGACTCGCATCCATATGTCAAGACTGGGACACAGGTGGAGCGGTATACAGCCATCTTCGTTTTCTTACCAACCTCTTTCTTGCTGAGGAATGCACGATTTATGGCCTGAAAAAGTCTCCCAGCCGCTGCTTTTCGAGTGGCCAACTCTTCTTTGATGCCTCCCTTTCGGTCTATAATAGCTCCGAGATATTTAAAGTGGTCGACCTGCTCCAGGACCTGTTCTCCCAACTTAATCTGATGTTTTCTTTCTTCTCGTGATATCACCATGGATTTTGTTTTAGAGCTGCTTATGACCATCCCTCTCTTCTCCAGCTCTTCCTTCCAGACTTGCAGGTTGGATTGGAGATGTGCCTCTGATTTAGCAATCAGGGCAACATCATCAGCAAATGCCAGCTCCGAAATATAGACCTGTCTCATCTTCCAGTACCCCACTGAATACTTTCTTGTTCTCTCCTTACATGCCTTGATGACATCGTCCATAAGGAGTATGAAGAGGTAAGGTGATAGGATATCACCTTGTCTTACACCAGTGGTGGTCCTGAACTCTTCTGACTTATGGTTTGCTGTCCTCACATAATTTCTGCAAGACTTGTAGAAGCTCTGTATAGCATAAATCAGAGGTCCTGGAATATTCTTCCTTGCCAAACAGTCCCAAAGTTTGCTCCAGGGGACCCTGTCAAACGCCTTTTCCAGATCTATGAAACAAAGATGGATCTCACTCTTATACTCAAGGGCCTTTTCACTCAGCTGTCTGAGTGTGAAGATTAGGTCTTGAGTACTTCGGTTTGCTCGGAATCCGCACTGGACCGCATCCAATTGTGGCTCAGCTAGGCGTCGGAGTCTCTGCTCTAGGATTCTAGAGTAGATTTTACCAGGGACACTGAGAAGGGATATGCCTCTATGGTTTCCACATTGTCGATTGTCACCCTTTTTGAAAATTGGTGTTATGATGGCAATCTCCCAATCCTTTGGTATGGTCTTGTTGCACCAAGCTGCCTGTAGGACCTTTAAGAGTAATAGGTCGCCTGATGCTCCCATGTACTTAACCATTTCTGGTGTTATACCATCATGCCCTGCTGCTTTGCCCATCTTGATTTTCTCTAGTGCTGCCCTCAGGTCTTCCATCTTTATGTCATCTTCACCATCATTGGTTTCTTCTTCTGTGTCAGTGGTTATCATTTCTGATGCTTCATCATGCTCACCATCCATGAGTTCTGAGAAATATTCTTTCCATCTTTCCATTACTTCCTTCGGGGCAGTAAGCAATTTGCCTTGCTTGTCCTTTATAAATTTGAGAGGGCATTGTTTTTCTTTCCTCATGTTCTTTAGGGTCTTATAGAACAATTTCTGGTTTGTCCCTGAATTTACCCAATAGTATTGTGAACTTTTCAGGGTACCTTGCCGCTACCACCCCTTTTATCTCATTCAAAATGTATTTATAGTATTATATTAAATGACTTCGTGTTGTGTCTAGGGTTATGAAAGTAGGGTGTAACGTGTAATAACTAACAAACATACAAACAAATAGTTTATTATTCACAACAACACACAGTACTACCACAATAACATACAGACGACACTTTAAAAGGCTATCTTATTTAAGACTGTGGTTGAAATTTGTGTAAATATAATTTTTACAATTTATTATCCTGATTCTAATTTATTTTGAATCAGGACTGACAATTTAAAAGTGAAATCAAAATAATCATTTACATCAGTCAAATAGCACAATAGATCTTCTGTCCATACATAAAATATTATTCTAATATACGTCTGTAGTGTTCTCCCACTTTAAGGTAATACTGGTAGTACCACTAGGTTGTTGTTTGAAATCATACCCTTTTAGTAATGTTTGTTTCTATTTGTCACTTGTGGAACTATTAATATTTGTCCCAGTTTTATTCACTGTCACTTTATCTTCCTTTTTAAAGAATTGAGCTTTCAGGTGCCGAACAAGAACTTATCTTGGCCGTAGAATATAGGTAGAACTTTTCCTCTGCTCGCTCGACAATCTGTTCCCTGTTTGATAGGCAATGGCCACTAGCATGGGCTCGCAGTATATAGACAGAGTCCTGAATCAATCAGTTTTCAAGCGTTTGGTACCACATTAACGTCAGTACCCAGGACCTCACACATTTTCAATGAAATACACAGTGATGATGACTGACACAGTTTCGATCTGTTTTATTGTTCAGGCTGCCTAGAAATTGTATTTGAAAGCACAGCCTGATCTCATCTATCGCTGGTAGAATTTTTCAAGAAATGGCGTCCCCCCTAACGCTTATTCTGACAATATCGACTCAGTTGGCCAATCACTCTTAATATTACAGTGTAAACAGTCTTTCAAAAAAATATTCAAACCTTTCTACGTTACTAGGCTATTTATGTTTATTCAAAGGTCAGCCAATAATATTTCGTCTCTTTTCAAATTCCACCCAATCGGATTCACTGTACCATCTTAGCCTATCTGTCACCTACTTCCCCCCCCCCCCCCCAAAAAAAAAATGCGATCCAATCTAAGCAGATATGACTTGACATGACAGTATCTCTGATCTCCATGTATTGTTTTATGAATAGTTGATTAGTTAAGGGACTATTTTGATAAATAACAACATATTCTTGGTCAGCAAGTCTTCAGGTACACGAATATACGATTTTTAAGGGGCTATGTGGTTTGGTTCAAAATTCTATCTTTTTTTCTATGTTAATTGTTTATTTTTAAACTACCTCTCGTTCACTCTTTTTCCATGTACTTTCAAGCTAAATACGAGAGCTTAGGTCATTCACAATAAGAGCTAAACATGTTTACATGACCGTAGTGTCCACAATTCTAACTTTTTCATTGTATTTGGGGAAACCCCTAAGGCAAGGCTTGCCACTGTGCTGCAGTTGGCTTTTAGTTTAAAATCAAATGCGAAACGAATTAGCATTTTCAACTATCCTTGCCCCTCCTCGTTCCACAATGCATGTGAATCAAATATTTCTTAGAACTAGGAAAAGTGGGTGTTTATGTCAAGGACGAAGTTGAAAATTTGGGTACCGTTTTATTCGGCTATTCGTTAGCAAATAATAATCTGAAGGCGTATGCGACACCAACCGTTCTAGCAAAAAATTCTTTTGGACTTTCTTATCTTTGCCTTTATGCCCTATACTGTTATATCCTAATTTAGATATTGTATTTAGAAAGTCACTACAATGGATCTACTTTAAATGTATGTATCTTGAATGATAACGCAAATGTTCATTTATTTTCAATGCGTAGGTTTTAAATTGATATTCCTTTTCAATGTATGTATCAAAAAAAAATTACAACGATCATCTTACTTTCAATGTAGGCTATGTAACATTAAGGTATGAGCGTAGCATTACGAACGCAGGAAGGAACGAACAGTGAAAGAAAAGAAAATGAAGTTGACCGCTAGTATAAAACACAATAAACGACACATTCTGCAACGGAATCTCTTGTGACCTTACCTATCTTACTTGGAAGGGAGCACTACGGCAGAATGGCGGTATTGTTATTGTGTACGTACCACGGTCTGACTGGTTGGACACTTTCATAGCAGACAGGAATTGTTAACAATGGCGTACCCTATTTTAGGAACGAGACGGACACAAGCATGCACGAATTCAAATAGGTATATTAAGCTGAGGCCGCTGCTTACATTGTTAAGGTAATAATATATCTGCGCATTGCAGCAGGAGAGTAATTACGCATGTATTTTTTGTCCAACAGTTTTATGCAGACCAGCAGAATAGTGCAAGCTGCCATGTCTTGTCTCTTATTGCTGAATAGAGGTTACATAGCCCTCTAAATCCACTCCCACCAGTCCCCGTAATTCTGTGCAGTTACTTCAAAGATTCTCACCATCCCTACCATACTTCACCCAATATAACCCTTCATCTCCCCTCTGGAAGTCAATTTTGTGTCTGTGGATATCTCCACGCGTGCTGTGGATACGTTACCTCAATCTTGGATTTATAAAATTGTATTCAGATTTTGTGCCTCTTTTGTGGATACCTTATTCGAACACTGGATTTAATTTCGAAGCATTGGATTATGTCTTCCTCAAGAGAACACCAGGATATAAGTTGTTTCCAACATTCACACAAAAGGAACAAAGAAACAAACATCTATTTTCATTCAACAACTATTTCCCATATTTTCTACGAAGCCTAAGATGTTACCAGGCCGGTCGGGAACTTTACTAACACAGTTCAGTCAACATTTTCTTTTTCACTATTTGTGCAATAACTTTTTCCTCTTGAAAATCACCAAATTGTTGTGAGTTTGTTTTCTCGTGATAATATTTTGTTGTAAAATCTTTTATTGATTTATTTACATTTCTAAATTGAAATAAAGTGAATTAAACTTGATAGCATTGTTGGTTCTGTTCAGATTAACAAATCCGCAATTTAAATTTACTTCTTTTCCCTATATGTGAAAGCATGTCAATACTTTCCTGCGGGCTTTTATGAAAAGGCACCAGATTCAGTGATGTCTCTGTGCTAGTTAGGGAGCTTAAATTGAAAATAATAATGATGATGATGATGAATCCTACCATACCACGAAAATACTTCTGTTATGAGCAACCACACATTTACAACAGGCTGTACCCACATTGGTTTTCCTTTTTCCGTGTTGCACAATGATACAATAGAAATATGCATTTTAAGTGTCCATTTGTACTGTGTGCGAACTATTCTTTTAAAATACATGTAAGATCTATTTGTTTTTGCGTATTATTTGATTTGATTGAAATCGTCTGCCCAATCTAACCTGATATTTACAGCTTAGCAGACGTTACACAGATGGGCGTAACTATTTTCTGAAAGGTCAAAGAGGCACAGTTAGCGCGAACAGGAAATGAGTGGATGATGCTTCAGTTTATAGCAGAACAATAACGTGGATGAGATATTTTTATACATGTGTTCTCCATTATTGTAGTCATTTGTGGGTCCATTATGTATTAGTTACAAAAATAATATTGTACGAGTATGTTTCCATCTGCCCAAATGTGGCCGGAAATAATTAAGTTGTGATTTTTTTCTGCTACATGTCCTCATGGCGGCATTAATTCTACTGTGGTCATATATCTAGATGCACTAGTTATGAAGCTGTGGAGTAACGCGTCAAAAATGACAGTTAAAGTAAGTGAAGTATGGGGATACTTTTGTCTTGGTACGTATTAAAGAAAAAACAAAAAGAAACTAAACTTTATATTACCCCGTCTCAAAATCATTATTTAAAAGAGTATCAACTTCAGCGACTACTTCGGCTGAGTTGTTGCAAATATAACGAACTCCATTCTTTATTCATACTCACCGAAGTTACAAATGGGGAAGGAATTGTGACCAAATTCAAACAACCGCGATTAAAAAGGATGAGAACAAATGCGTGTCGTTTTAACAGGAGCTAACTTTGATCCCATTCCAAAAAAAACGCCGTGAAAAATATTGGACATTTGGGGAGAAATGATGGAACTAGCGTGATGCATAGAGAAGGAAATTATTATGGTTAATATTGACAACATAACACATGGAGAACAACAAAAAACAACAAGAACAACAAAGTTATAGACGTTTATATATGGGTGGTTGTGCAGAATAGAAGCATTAAAGTAATATGAAAAGTGTTGGGTTTCTTAACCTGTGGCCCACGTACCCCTAAAGGGTGTCTATGGGTGTATTCTAGGGGGTCCGTGTACGTAATATAAAATTTAAAATGTGAAGCTTTTTATTAACATTTTATGTACATTTTGTACAGGAAAGGACACATAGGCCTTCATCGAACATTCGCTGTGGTCCATGGCACAAGACAAGTTAAGAATCCCCGACTTAGAGCGTACGATTGGCTAAGCTTATTCCTCTCGAGACACTGTTACCGAGCTCCGGGATTGACCCCTGGTACCTTCTCGCTCCAGTCTACCCAGCTATACCTGACTCTGCTTTTGAGTTAAGGATGGCAAAGGCGGTTAGGCAGGACAAAGGCGGTTAGGCAGGGCAAAGGCGGTTAGGCAGGGCAAAGGCAAGGAGACCCAGAACTGGTCACTCCTGATGAAAGCTAAACATAGTATAGTGAAGTCTCTATCACTGCACTCCCCTACGACAGTTTTCTGATATAGGACTACTTTTACCCTACCTCGAACCTCACATTATTTAAACATCAATCTCGTCAATCCCGTCAATCCCGAATGTACTGCCACTTTATTATAAATTGTGTGGATTTTCAAGGTCCGTGGAGTAAACGAAACTAAAAGTCTGCCAAAACTCACAGAGCAATGCCTTGCTCTGGAGCCCCTAGGGTAAGAGTGGTAGATGGGAACCATAGAACACATGGGGTAAAGAACTGGTTACAGTAGTGAAGGGGAGGAAGAGACACAGAAAGACATTGAGTTGATGGCACAGGACAGGAAAACTTACCATTAGTATTTTGATGGCCTATTGCTCTTTACTTGAGGAGCTCAAGGTTGAGTGAAGATAACTTTGAGGCAATGATTTATTTCTATTAACTAACTTTGAGTCTTTGAATTTTTGTTTTCAAGTTGTGGCAAGTAATTTCTACAGCCACCCGTGTGTTACCGGGGCCTGAAAGGGGAGCAAAGAATAGTAACACTGTACCCTACCATGCATGTCGTAAAGAGCGACTAAGGAGTGTTGAGCATGGGGCTGGTTACCCTATCCCGTAAATAACCTTTTTAACAAAAATCTTCAACAAACATGGACAAGTCAAATACAGAATATAAATCAACTCAGCCGCCCAAGTCAGAAGAAGGTTCCCTGGAAAGGAGGCGCATGAAGCAACCCAGAGAAAGCCGAAAATAATCTTGGTTGCAGGCTAACCTTGTTTCTTCTAGGAAAATCTCCAGGATTGACAGCTGGAATGCTCAATAGGGCATCAGCCAAAAAATAAAAGTTTAAATATAAACATCATTCGGTGTTATGCACCAACAAACGATAAAGAAGAATCTGAGAAAGAAGACTTTTACACCAGACTACAAAATGTCTTGGACAAAAAGAAAAGAAAGGACATCACAAATTTGATGGGGGACCTAAATGCGAAAATAGGAACAGACAACACTGGCTTTGAAGAAATCATGGGAAAGCATGGATTAGGTATGGTGAACGAGATAGGAGAACTATTAGCCAACTTCTGTGCTTCAAATCTACTAGCTATAGGAAGAAGCATATTTCCACATAAAAGAATACATAAAGCAACATGGATATCACCAGACCACAGAACTGAGAATCAGATTGATCACATATGCATAAGTACGAAGTCATCGTTGCATGATGTAAAAGTATGTAGAGGAGCAGATGTGGTATCAGACCACCATCTTCTGTTGGCTAAAACAAAATTAAAACTCAAGAAATTTACAACAGTATATAGCTATAGACAACAATATAATGTGGGATATCTAAGAAATCAGGAAATAAGACAAACATTTTCAATCACAGTATCCAACAAATACCAAGTACTCCAACAGCTGGAAGATGAAACAGATACGGAAGACCACTGGCAACAAGTAAAAAATATATGGAACGAGAAATGTGAAGAAGTACTGAGAAAAAGAGAACATCAGCACAAAGCATGGATAATGTGACGAAAAGTTTTAATACGAGTATATATAAGTGATAAAGAGAATATCCAGGTGTATCAGATGATACAAGGATAGAATGCTAGTCAAGATTTCTGGTCTTAAAAGCAATACCCCAGTCTTAGAAATAAACACTGATGTACAGTTGTCATAGGAATAGTCAGACTGAAAATCACTGGCCCAGATGGTAAGAAGTAGTACCAGGATTTCAGGTGTCTCCTCCACACAACTATCCTATGATAAATTAATGCTAGGGGATAAATGTAATGAAAAAGAACTTTAAACACAATGGTAAAAAGTAAACGAGTCCTCAGGTACAATTAATGAATCATTTAATATTTATATTGATTTTCTTTTTTCTGCTGTTTGGAAAATAGTAATAAAGCTATTCACACAATATTTACAAAATAAATGTTATCTCTTATCTAGAGTAATTGTAGGAATTTTCTTTCATCTTGAAGAAATAATGTAACAAAAATGTCACTTTTTAATTGAATCAGTAGCACTGTCCTTTTCAATTCAGGATCTGCAATACTATTCTCTTGGCTAGAAAAGTTAATGAACACTCGCTTTACTGTTCTAGTATTACTGTTCTTTAGTTCTTTAACTTTTAACACAAGATTGTCATCATCTAACGTGCTACTTGAAATAGGTATGAAAGCTGTTATAACTGTTTTAGCTGGTGTTTCATATACGTTTCTGCCAGTTCCTTTATTTAACACTTATCTTGGTTCCAGGGTACTGATAACACCGTCACTGGAGTTTATCAGTCTTGGCAGACCCAACCGTAGGGGTACCAAGAACCAGCTGTAGTTCACATGGTGGGTTCCTTCACTTATGTGGTATTACCACTGATTAACGTACACAGGTTTCTGATACTTGACAGTATGGATCAATTATCAAATGAACCCGAAACAACATATCGGTCTTGGCTAGTGTCTGGCTAGATTTGTAGGTGACTAGTACAGATGTCAGACCAGTCAGTCATCAGATGTCGAGGTTATAAAGTCATAGTAAGCAAGGACATCAATTCAGTAACACAATACTAGCATAAACATTTCAATTAAATACATGTACTAACATTCATCTTGTTTTTTCCACTCCTGTATATCCTTAACTATTTTACAGCTTGATCCTTCCCAATATTAATGTGACAAAACGTCTGAACATGTTCTTTTGTGTGATCTCTCACCCCTTCAGCCCTCCGGCCGTATCATTTCTTTTTCTTCATTTTTCTCATTCATCGCTTTTATTTGGCATAAATCATGCCTTTTCATTCGTTATTTTCACTATTTAGCTCTATGCTGGACATAGCATGGTGAATTCTCTAACACGCCACTCCCCTATGGCAGTATTTGCTATGGGAGTAATGTGTATCTTATTGTTTCACACTCCACTCCCAGACTATTGTTACGATTCACCAGGTTTAGTGACCCGACCAGCGATAATATTGTATCGCCTAATCTGTCTGAACACATGTGGAAACGTTGCGGTCAAACATTTGACCCTGTTTGGAAGCGGCTGATCGTGTTGACACAAGCTGGTTTTGGTGAACAGATAAAAGAAGACCACACGGGCTGTCCAAACATCTGTCTGGCGTAGGCACGCAGATTATTCTGATAAACAGAGGTGCGCCGGAAGTATTAGGTAACTATAGGACATCACTGTTGTAAGAGGTCATGCGTGGATACTAAAATTAATATTTTAAACACACGTGGGATGAGTAATGATAAAATTCCCCTCCAAACAGTGCTAGATAGATTGGATTGGTACGCCAGAATTTACGATGATTTGAGTGGAACTTTCGGCGTAAACACAGCTGGGATGTGAAACTAAGGATTATAAGTACCAGATCGAAAATTGGGCAACTTTGGAATTCACAAGTAAACCCACCATTTTAATACAAGACTGGAAACTTGGGAATTCTATTACAAGAAGTCATGAGGAGTTATAGATTTCCAGACCAAGTGTTTCACCCGTCATAAGAGGAATTATAGATTTCCAAACCAAGTGTCTCACCCGTCATAAGAGAAATTAAAGATTTCCAGACCAAGTGTTTCACCCGTCATAAGAGGAATTTCTCAGACTTAAGTTATACGAACAGCATCTAACTACAGGGCTGTGGGTCCATTCTAAATCTGTGCCAGGAGATGTGTGTATTCCAAAACTGTGGGGTAAGTGTAAACAAGTTATTTACTAATGTGAATTCTACAGGTTTCTTGCTAAGTGTTTATATATGAGGCCGGCAACCTCAGCATATGAAAATAGTATATTCATGAACCACAACTGCAAGAGCTGTGATTGTTTCTGACTAGTCGTGTGGGGAAACCCGACAGCAGAGATGACTTAGAACCTGACGGGAGTAGCGTCGAGTAATGAGTGATAATTACATCACATGTGCCTAAAGTGTATAGAATCACTTTGTGAGATTTATCATCATCATCATCATCAGTTGCCATCTCCACAACGAAGGTTGGCTGTAATGGATCTCCAATGTCTTCTGTCTCTTGTCTTGATGGTGCACTCTGATAGACTCTTTCCTGTCCATCTCTTGATGTTGTCTTCCCACTTATAGCGCTGTCTTCCCCTTGCACGTTTGCCTTCAACTCTCCCTTCTGTTATGGTCTACTGCAAGGTGTTATGCCTTTTTATGTGGCCAAAGTATTTTAGCTGTCGAACTTTGACCTCCCTCATTAGTTCTCTTTTCATACCTAGATTTTCTAGGACCTCCTTATTTGTTTTCATCTCTTTCCATGAGATACGCCCCATTCTTCTATATATCCACATTTCAAGAGCCTCAATTCTTTCTTCCAACTGCTTATTCATCGTCCATGTTTCTGCGCCATACAGAAATGCAGAATATATATAACACTTTATGATTCTCAGTTTTAATTTGTGAGATAACTGTTTGGATGTCAGTATATGTTTCATGTTGTTGAATGTAGCTTTGGCCATTCCTATTCTCTTCTTGATTTCTGTTTCACATCTGCCATCTTCTGTTATTATATGACCGAGATATACGTAGCTCTTGACTTGTTCCAGGATTTCCCCATTTACGCTTATCTTTAATGTGGGTTTATCGTCTGTTTTGCTAATTATCATAGTTTTTGTTTTCTCAATATTAATGTCGAGTCCATATTCATGACTTATACTGTTCACTTGCTTCACTAGTTCTTGTAACTCCTGTTCGCTTTCAGCTAACAACACGGTATCATCTGCATATCTAAGGTTGCTTATTGACCTTCCACTGATGTTCAGTCCTGGTATTTCCTGTATCTGTCTGAAAATTTTTTCGGTGTATAAATTAAATAGGCAGGGGGACAGCACCCAACCTTGTCTGACACCTCTTTTTATGTCTATGTATGGTGAATAATTCCTTCCAGATCTTACTGTGGCAGTTTGCTCCCAATAAAGGTTACTGGGTATTCTTATATCTTTTCCATCAATACCTATGTCTTCGAGGCATTCAATTATTTTCTCATGATGGACTCTGTCAAAAGCCTTCTTATAGTCAATGAAGCACATATACATACTTTTTTGGACCTCTGTATATTTTTCTGCTAATATTCTTAGGCAAAATATTGCCTCTCTTGTTCCACTGTTCCGTCTAAAACCAAACTGTTCTTCCTGGATTTCGCTGTCTACTTTACTTTTTATTCTTTCCTGTATGATTTTGAGCCGTATCTTAATTGCATGACTCATCAGGCTGATTGTTCTGAAGTCTGAACATTCTGTTGCATTTGGTTTTTTGGGCAATGTTATAAAAACTGATGTCTTCATGTCGTGTGGTATATATCCTGTATTGTATACATCGTTGCATATTTCTGTGATTGTATCTATACCAAAGCTCTCCAGAGCTTCTATCATTTCAATTTTTATGTTATCCATGCCTGCTGATTTTCCTTTTTGTATCATATGAATAGCATTCTCTACTTCTGATCTGAGAATGTTTGGGCCTTCGTTAGAATCTGGTGATGGTTTTTTACCGCTGTTGTCCTCGAATAATTCTTTTACGTATTCTGCCCATCTGTTTGATATGTCTTTCTCATCAAGTAATATTACACCATTTTTGTTCTTGATACAGCTTCCTCCTTGTGCAAACCGTGACCGATTTGATAATTTCTTTATTTCTTCATGCATATCTCTTGTCCTGTGCTTTGCTTCCAAGTCTTCTATTTCCTTGCATTTTGTTTCTATCCACCGTTCTTTTGCTTCTCTACACATAGTACGTATGTCATTGTCTATTGTTTTATATTCTGGAGTGTTTTTTGCTTTCTTTCTTTCGGTCATTTTATTCAAGATGTCATCTGTCATCCAAATTTGATTTTTCTTAGACTCCTTTTTAGGTAAATTTGCATTTGCTGATTGTATGCTTGTTTTTAAGCATTCCCATTTTGCGGTTGCTTTTTCTTCTGGGTTTTCTCTTCTATACTGCTCCATGCTTTCTGTCAATAACTGTTGATATTTATTTTTGACGTCGATTAAATATTTCTGTTTTATATCTGGTTGTTTCAGCGCTGATATTTCTATCTGGGGTTCCTCCTGTCTTCTGTTTCCTGCTCTTTTCAGCTTTATATTTACTTTGATGACGACTGGATTGTGATCTGAATTTATGTCGGCGCCAGGATATGTCTTTGCACTTGTGACACTGTTCTTAAATCTATGTTTTATCATGATATAGTCGATTTGATTTCGTGTTATATCTCCTGGGCTTTTCCATGTGTATAATTTCCTTGGGTGGTGTTCAAAAAAGGTGTTACATATGACCAGCTGGTTTTCTTCACAGAACTTGATAAGTCTGTCTCCTCTATCATTTCTTGTCCCTAATCCATACTGTCCTACTATTTTCTTGTATTTTCCTTTTCCTACTTTTGCATTCATATCACCCATTACTATCAACACATCTGTTGATTTGACTGGTTTAAGTGTGTGTTGTAGCTCTTCATAGTATTCTTCTATTTCTTCCTCACTGTGATCTTTAGTTGGTGCATAAGTTTGTAAGATTGATATGTCGAATGGCTTTGCTCTCATTTTTAGTAACATCATTCTGTCATTGTGTGTCCAGTATCCACATACGTATTTTTCTAACTCCTTCTTTATCAACATTCCTACCCCTCTTTCATGTTTTTCTCCGCCTGAGTGTATAAGCGTGTACTGGTCTCTTTTTATGTAGCCTGTATCCAAAAGTCTTGCCTCTGCAACTCCCAGTATATCGAGTTTCATGTCTGTTGCTTCTAATATAAGATTGTCAAGCTTTCCTTCTCCGTTCAGAGTTCTAACATTCTATGTTCCTATTTTTAGACTTCTACTAGTTTTTAGGTGGTCTTTCTCAGAATGCTCCCTTTCAACAGAATTTAAGGAACACTCATTAGAGGAGTTGCCTCTTCCCTGTTAATTTGTACAGTAGATTCTTCCCCAGGGGACAGAGAGTTCTCTACATATCGTTTCTTATCTTGTTGTTGTGATCCCATTACGTTCTGTAGGAAGTACGTGGTAAGGCCCCAATCTCTTCCACGGTGGCTAGCCATTGTCTTTTTCTATGTCCGACACGCCTCTAGTGCGCCACACACTTTGCTGTTTCGCTTTGCGAGCCGTTGATCTTCTCAGATTCCTCCGCCTCACTCACCGTCTCAGTCTTTGTGTACTAGGGATGGACATTCCCTTGAGTAAGATTGCTCCTACTCCACCCATGTAGCTTAGCCAGTCAGCCAAGACTGTTGCCCGGGATGTGGCCACCGCCGTACACAAGCGGTATTCGAGGAGCCATACATGAGCTAGATAAAGAGAGGAGAACCAAATAGGATCCTGACTATCCTAAAAAGGACATGGCTGTCTCTCACCGTGAGGTACTATCCCTCTCTCTTTATCCTACATCCCTGTGAGATTTATATACCTTCTTAATTGTAATTCAGGCAAATCATTATTCATGCACTCCAGACGCAATTTCCTAGTTGACACCCAGGAGGATATTGGTGAATTTTCATCCTATTCCTTGAGTACATTGTGTGTTCGGGAATTTAATTCTTCTGAGAGGTTAACATTCGTGGGTGGAACGCATGAAAATGGGCCTGTTAGTTTGCGGAGAACAAATGTACTGAGGCATTTGTTTATTTCTAATTTGTCACAGTTCGTGGTTACAAGACATCAGACTTAAGTACTGAAGTTCCTACGCCACTAGTGTGAGAGAAGAGTATCACCACCAACCGCCTACAGTGGACGAGTTACGTGCAGAAGTGTACTCATCACCAAAAAGAAGTGACGGAAACCACAGCTGTAGGACAGCTGGAGTTAAGTTGTGTGTAACAGGCTACAGCAAAAATACGGACAGTATTAGTCACGCGCTACCAAAACCTCATTGAGGAAAAATTTAATATTACGCTCACCCCCTTTAATCCTTATTTTAACTTGTTGAACTAATTGACTATTAAATTTGTTGTATGTTATTTTAAACTAAACAATAATAGTTGATTCAGTTTATGTGTACGAAAGCAAACGTATGAGCGAATTTTTCTTGATAAATATATATACATATAGAGCCATTACTTATAAGAGAGCATTCGTTGGATTATTCGAACTAGGGGCTTGACGGGTCACAATCATGGCATAACCCCTTCACAAAAGGCGACGTACCAGATAATAAGTTAACAAATTTGCTCAGCCCTTAAGCAGCGTTTTGTTCTTGACTTCTGGGAATATCTTGTGAAGGCTCCCCTAAGGTAGAAAAGTCATTCCTCTTCTATCTACATCTTTGCCAAGAGTAATCTTGCGCGAAGATAGGTACCTTGGACGACCTACTTTTAGATACGCTTGGTGGTGACCATTAGTGGACCACAACTGCAAAGCAAGTGGAGGCAATTCCGTTACAATTAATCACAGGCCTTATATTTTTCCTGCATATGCTTGATCCTTCTCATCATGCACAGATTTAAATAAAATGATGCAAGTCCTAGCATCTACACACAATTAATATACATCACATAATAATCTGCAATAAAAGAAATATATACATGATAGTTTTTATAGTTGAGCTTACCCTCAGACTTCGGAAATCAACACTGGACAGTAATGGCTTGGCAGGCTGCACACATCTGTAGATGGCAAAGTCGTTGTGTCCAGTCTGCTTAAAAACGCTTTTCAGTGTCCCTTGTTCAAATTGCGTTCCCACATTTTTTATTGGCCAAAGCGTTCCTCTGATAGAGCATGACGTCACAGGAGTGTTAGGTCTGCTTAATTTGTTAGCAAGATGAATGAAAATTTGACTTCTGTACAAACTGGTTCACCTCTTCCTTCGTCGTTCTAGTGTTCTGTCCATCCGATTTTGTCCATTTAGGTCTCGTTAGAACCAAACAGTCCAGAGCTACAATTCCATCAAACTTTCTTATTCGTCCGACCGTTTAAAATTTCCCTACATCGATTGAAAGTGTGTACTGACCATATCAACTCACAATTTTCTGCATTCAGCTCACGATATCTTCCGTTCCAAAATCATTCCAGCCATAATACATATATGTGATTATAGAGACAATCTTTCAGAACCGAAACATAAAAGTCTTTCTCCTATTCGTCCATCTTGGTGGTTATACCATCATTCAGTAGTTGCAACTAAATCACAGATCACTATAACAACAAGGTGGTTATATTGTTAGTCAGAGTGACCCTTCTCGCTCAAAGTGCTGTGATTGCGTGATATTTTAGACCATCGCATTGCATTAACCGATTCTACAACCGTATTGGAGACAAATTTTGCCACAGCTAACAACAGAAACCATTACCAAGATAGAAGACCGGAAAAACAAGAAAGCAGGTTTAAACAGAAGCAAAACCAGAAGCTCCAACGCCAAGGCACATCAAGTGTGCACAGAAGCAAACTAAGAATTGTGAAGAAACATAAAAAAAGACAAGAGGAAGTATATTGAAGAGTTGGCAAGGGAAGCAGAGGAAACTGCAGCCAAAGGAAATATGAGGGACCTGAACAACAACACAAAGAAGCTAACAGGGAAATATAAACAATCAAATGGCCTCACAAAAGATAAGAATGGAAAATTGCTTAGTAATATACAAGAACAAAAGAAGAGATTGATAGAACATTCCTCAATAGACCAGCTCCAACTAATCCTCCAGACATCCAGCCAGCAGAGGAGGAGCTCCTAAACAGCTGTGAATACAAGGTAGAGAAGAAATAAAGAAACCCTTAGGGCTTCTGAAAGATGGAAAAGCAGCTGGTCCAGATGGAATTCCAGCAGAGGTCTTCAAAACAGATATTGATTCCTCTACAGAGATATTATACAAACTACTTTGCAAAGTCTGGGAGAGAGAGAGGAAATACCAGCATAATGGAAGGAAGGTTATCTGGTCAAGTTACCTAAGAAGGGAAATTTACAAGAGTGCACACATTATAGAGGAATAATGTAACTATCAGTGTCAGGAAAAGTATTAAACAGAATCACCCTTGAGAAATTAAAAGAGTCCACAGACAAGCAACTGAGAGATGAACAAGCAGGTTTTCGACAAAACAGATCCTGTACAGACCAGATAGCCACATTGAGAATAATAGTTGAACAAAGTCTGGAATGGAATTCACCGGTATACATCAGATTCGTGGACTATGAAAAGGCATTTGAAAGTGAAGACAGAGAATATCTGTGGAAATTGATGATGCATTATGGAGTTTCCGTGAAGAGGATTAACTTAATAAGAAAGACCTATGAAGACATGACATGCAGAGTTCTTCATGAAGGACAACTTACAGAAATGTTTAGGATTAGAATGGGAGTGAGACAGGGATGCCTCTTGTCCCCATTTATTTTCTTGCAAGCAATAGATTGGGTTATTAAAACATCGACAACACACAACAGAAATGGAATCCAATGGAATCTGACTAAACTGCTTGATGACTTGGCTCTTCTGTCCCATAACCATAATCAGATACAAGAGAAAATGCAAATTCTCGAAGATAGGTCTGTGGCGCCACAAATCCACACGTAACATTGTATCCGCGCATTTATTAAGATCATTTTCGTCTAGGGTTAATATAGAAGTTTGCCCCAGTAATAACGTCTGTGAACGTTAATCACAAAGGCTCTTCAACCAGCCAACATTAATCATTGTGACGACGCAGGTCCAGCTTTCATTTATATTTATTCCACAGTTTTCACAAGACAACAACACTGCATTCTATGTCAGGTAATTTCCAATATACGCATTCTAGCAATTCAATAATAGTATTACATGATCCCCTTTCCTCCATATACTTAAAATCTGAACACATCAAGTTATCATAGAATATTTCTCATTCAACATATTCCAAATAACTACCAGCTAGGCAGCATACACATATGACCCTAATAGGGTTGTAGCGAGATCTGTTAGATAATCGCTAAATTCATTAAGATTTTAGTCCTATGATAATAAATAAACCCGCCCGTGGATGCTTGCCTATCGTCGTCTTCTACTCCAGTAGAGCGCTGCCTTTTGTGCAGTGGGAATGCTTATAACATGAAAGCCGTAAAAGCCTATACTATTTCCTAGTTTAGCCCTTGAGACTTTATTTTTAACATAGTGTCCGATCTGCTGCACGAAACTGAGGCAAGACTTATAATTAACGATCTGCCAGAACTGTGACACCAAAATGCCGTCTGAATTAACATACGATTTTAACTTTAACGCCAAAATTAGTAGTAACTCGGACATTTTCCAGTAGTGTAAAACGAAACAACTGTAATAATTAACGCAAATACTACCAACCGCCTTGCCAAACCCCTCTTCGCTCGACACGCGGTTCCTTTACTATAGACGCGCTGTGAGACACGCCAGCAGATATAAACACACAGACAGTTTAAATTCTCTCCGAGTAGTGTATTTCTGACGTCACCCAAACTAGTTGGTTTATTTGAATAGAAAAAGATGATAGAGAAGGAGGGGGGAAGATGGCCGACTTATGGAAAAGTTAAATATTGACGATTAACAGTGACAAAACTGAAAATCTAAACGACACATAATATAGCCATAAAAATCATATCTTAAGATAGCTTAGTGTCCCCTGAGCAATAATATGCTTTAAAATATATGGTAGTCAAATTATTAGCCAAGATATTGAAATAATAATATATGTCTAGAAACGCTAAGACGAACACACTGTTGTTCTTGCTCATTTATCCATAACGTTATTGGGGACGCAAGTTTAAAAAAGAGGCAGTAGAGAGAATTCAAATCCGATTGGTCGGTAGAAGAGTATAGGGAGGAGGATATTGGTTAGGCAAAAAGTTAAATATATTTTTAATACTCACTCCTAGAAGTTTGGAGTTTTTTTTTTTTTAAATTTGAATTGAAAAGCTAGACCCTCGATCTGATTGGGCCAGTCTAGTATATTGGCAAAAAGCTTTCAAAGGCTTGTCGCCAGTTGAAAATTATTTTGTGTAAGCAAGCTGCGTTGTTACCATCAGTGCTAAGAGTGAAATAAATAAAAAAACCTTGGCAGTCTGAACCAGGGCAAAGCTGAACTTATGCTAATGCCAGTCAACGTATGTTTGTGATATTTCTTTGAATTGTGGTAAGAACGAAGTTATTAATCTTGATATTACAATAACATGTGATGTATGAGATACTGCTTGTTGGGAAGGCTTTGCGACTAAGTACAGGGGTCCCCAGCAGACTTATGCAGGGCCTGTGGTGTTGTACACAAGCAGTAAAATTGATATGTGTTGTATAATTTAAAATGATTTCCACAGTTGCCAGTGGGAAGGCTAACCCTCATTATTCTATGGGAGAGAATCATTGTTGCAGTGTCAGAGGCGTTTTAACCATTAGGGAAAAGAATAGGAGCACTGGTATGAGTGTTATCTCAGACGAAAATGGTTGAAATGGATTGGTCAGAAAGATCTGACCCTTTTCTTTTATTGAATTATGCCATGTATTGATTGTGCAAATATATTGTAGAAGTGTTATTAAGAATCATAACCTTGTTTCAGGGTTTTTTGTTCTGGTACTTTGTTAGTGCCAGAACCCTGGTGACTTTCTGATTGAGAGAGAAATACAGTGAAATTTTGTTGAACTAAGAGGTCTACTATACTACACTACACCAGGAACTGTGCCAGCTTGGTCGTTCGAGTGAACTGTAGGAGAATGTCAGCACCATAACAACAATATATATAAAGATAAGTGCCTATGTGTTGGCACTAAATAGTTCATCCATTACTAACTTTATTTAAAGGAAACATAAAATTATTTCATTGTTCAAATAAAATTTCACAAGATATTACTGAAAGAAAAGAGGGATGATGATAACACCCCAACCATACCATTAGTTACCAGTGTTACTTATTAATATATATATATATATATGTGTGTTAGAATTTAAATGTGTTTGTATTAATTTTACTTACACTACATCATATATTCATAACCCTAGAGATTTAGACTTAGTTATCATACATACTAGTCAAGAATAAGTCTGATTGAGGTCATAAGGTGGTAGCAGAAAGGTTCTCTGATCACTCAACCCAAAATGTGTTATAATCAGGGACCTTCACAGCTGACCTCATTCAGTACAATAGAAATAACATTGATAATAACATGTGTAACACCAAATCCACCACAAGGGTAAACATCAACTCTGTTCTGTTTCTATCACCAAACATGTTCACGTCATGTGCGAAGTACACATAGTGATAATTCTTTATCGTGCCACGCTTACCAGCACCAAACCCTTGGTTATTCTCTGACATGTGGCGCGCAATAGCCAAAGCGACATTAACTCCCCTCGATCGACTGAAAACTAAGATTTCATACAGTCATTCACCAGATGGAGCGGAACCAAACTGGTAAGATCAACGCTAATCCAACCCATGATTACACATAAACAACATATTAGAGACAAAGATTGCATCCATGTTAATCAGAAGGAAAATAGTAAAGCAAGTAATGCAAGTTTTGAGACATGGTTATGACAAATGAACGATTGAAAAAGAAAAGACAATATATATATATATATATATATATATATATATATATATATATATATATATATATATATATATATATATATATATATATATATATATATATATATATATATATATATATATATATATATATATATTATATATATATATATATATATATATATTTTATATATATATATTATATATATATATTTATATATATATATATATATATTTTATATATATATATATTTTTTATATATATATATATATATATTATATATATATATATATATATATATATATATATATATATATATATATATATATATATATATATATATATATATATATATATATATATATATATATATATATATATATGTATATATATATATACATATGCAAACTCTCTCATAAATGTTGAGAAACGTGGTCAATGCTCGCACAGTGATCTATACACTCTATAGTGTCCATTTTGACAAAACATAACTCAGCATCAAGATTGTTCCACGAGAAATATGTAAGGTTCATCCACATTATTACATAACCCTGGATAGGGTGTCCGCCAGGACATTGTCCTTTCTCGCTATCGGGAGAACGTCGAAACTTAAACTTTGTATTTGCAAAGACCACCTGGTAAGACGTACATTGGACGATTTAAACGTCAGTAGATACGTGAGTGATCGTTGGTCGGTATGTAAAGGGAAATGAGTACCTACCAGGAACTTCTGCAACTTATATAAAGTCCACACAACGGCCAACAGCTCTCTCTCTCCACAATTGGATACCTGGATTCCGCATCAAATAATTTTCTGCTCAAGTAGAATATAGGATAATACTCGCCATCAAAGTTCTGTACCAGACATCCACCTATGCCCTTTAGTGACGCATTTGTTGCAACGATAAAAGGTAGTCGTAAGTGTGGTAGTCGTAGTATAGGACTTTTTGAAAAGTGTGATTTTATGTTATGTAAAGCATTGTCACATTCTTCGTTCCATTCGATTCTGTCAGAGCAGACAGGACAGAAGTCAAAGAGGAAAATCGTGGTATAAGCTTGTAGTAAAAGTGTACGAGTCCCAACAAATTACGAACTTGTTTTTTTTAGTTGGATTAGCAAGATCTAGTACCCTTTTGAGAGTAGATTCATCAGGTTGTATTATGCGTCGGCCTATCCTATGACCAAGGAATGAAATCTCACTGAACACGATTTCAATT
Source organism: Oreohelix idahoensis (assembly GCA_024509875.1). Lineage (NCBI taxonomy): Eukaryota > Metazoa > Mollusca > Gastropoda > Stylommatophora > Oreohelicidae > Oreohelix > Oreohelix idahoensis. Next base: position 48,622 of record JAMPIV010009176.1, on the reverse strand, counting down.
TTGCAAGATTGAACTGTAAGGTTATGCATTCTGAGAGTTTAGAGCAAAGAATGTACACCAGCGACATACTCTTCCCAAGTGTCATGAAAAATGCAACTATAGTCAACATACGAAATATGATCTGTGCCGTTACCTAAAACGCAACGCATCATGCGTACAAATGTCGCTGGAGCGTTCCTTAAACCGAAAGACATTACATTGTACTGAAACAATCCCCGAGAAGTGGCAAAAGCAGTCAAAGGTCTCGATACCTCAGCCAAAGGAATCTGCCAGTAACCTTTAGACAGGTCAAACTTGCTAAAGAAAGTGGCAGATGATAAGCGTGTCAACAAATCTTCCAGATTCCAGGTTCAAATCCCGGACGAGGCCCCATATCTGTGGCTTCATAAATCCACACGTAACATTGTATCCGCGCATTTATTAAGCTCATTTCGTCTAGGGTTAATATAGAAGTTTGTCCCAGTAATAACGTCTGTGAACGTTAATCATAAAGGCTCTTCAACCAGCAAACATTAATCATTGTGACGACGCAGGTCCAACATTCAAGTATATTTATTCCACAGTTTTCCCAAGACAACCGCACGGTATTCTATGTCAGGTAGTTTCCAATATACGCATTCTAGCAATCCAATAATAGTATTACATGATCCCCTTTCCTCCATATACTTAAAATCTGAACACATCAAGTTATCATAGAATATTTCCATATTCAACATATTCCAAAAATCTACCAGCTAGGTAGCATACACATATGACCCTAACAGGGTAAACATCAACTCTGTTCTGTTTCTATCACCAAACACGTTCACGTCTTGTGCGAAGTACACATAGTGACAATTCTTCATCGTGCCGCGCTTACAAGCACTAAACTCTTGGTCATTCTCTGACGTGTGGCGTGCAATAGCCAACGCCACAAGGTCACAACAAGTGGGCCTGAAAATACACAAGGAAAAGGCAAAGAATAAATGCAAGAAATGATAACAAGGTTGAACTTGAAGAAACACACCTAAAGGATGTAGAATCGTACTTATGTCTTAGCAGTTAGATAGAAAGAGTTGGAGGGACAGACAATGATATCAAAATAAGAATACAAAAAGCAAGAGGAGCTTTCATTGCATTGGAAATATATGGAGAACAAGAGAAATCAAGTCCAATACGAAAATAAGAATCTTCACCTCAAATGTCAAGTCAGTCCTATTGTATGGCTCTGTCAAGTCAGTCCTATTGTATGGTTCTGTCAAGTCAGTCCTATTGTATGGCTCTGTCAAGTCAGTCCTATTGTATGGTTCTGAGACACGGAGTGCATCAAAAACAACAACCAAAAAGCTACAGACTTTTATAAACGGGTGCTTGAGTAGAATAAAAGAACTGAAATGGTATGACAAAGTCACAAATGTGGAATTAATGACAAGAACCAGATATGCGCCAGTGGAACAAGAGTTGAGAAGAAGGCGCTGGCGATGGATAGGACACATAATGAGCAGACTTGTTGATAACATTATTAGGCAGTCCGTGTTCTGGAATCCACAGGGAAAGAGGTAGAGTTTGACCAAAAAACACAAGGAGAAGAGAGCTGAATACAGAGGTGAAAATGATGAGGAAAACATGGAAAGAACTTGAGCGGATGGCACGGGGCAGGAAGACTTGGCATGTGTTTGTAGAAGGCCTATGCTTCTCGGGGAGCTAAAATATATTGATTGATTGAATTTCTACAGCACAGGATAGACTGTCCAATTCTCAACCTTCCTTATTCCACATTTACAAATTTTTTTTCCAAAAGACGGATTGCCTAGTAATATTATCAACAGGTTTTCTTCATTCCCGACATCTTCTAGTCATCTCTTGTTCCACTGGCACTTGTCTGGTTCTTGTCATCTCTTGTGCCACTGGCACTTGTCTGCTTCTTGTCATCAGTGCCACGTTGGGGATCTTGTCATACTATTTCCATTCTTTATTCTACGTAAGCAAGTATTTATGAAAGTCTGTAATTTCTTGGTGACTATTTTTTTTTTTGTTCTCCATGTTTCAGAGCCACACAATAAGACTGACTTGACATTTGAGCTGAAGATTCTAATTTTTGTATTGGATTCCATTTCTTTTTATTTTAATATATTTTCTAATTCAATGACAGCTTCTTTTACCTTATGTAATCTTATTTCCCTATTATTGTCTGCCCCTCCAACTCTGTCTATATTACTGGCAAGCAGCGCCGGTGTAGGAGGCAGCAAGCAATTGAACCGGCAACACGCACTGTACAGTGCATGCTACCGTCAGGTAGGGCACGCTGGACAAGTGATTCCTGCCTAGTTAACAGGCACTTAAGCACGAAGCCCTGTACAGTAATTCTTGTCTGAAAAACATAAATAGGTATATCGCACTGCGTTGTAGCTATTATAATGCATTAGGCAGATATTTCCACCGTTCCTTCTAGGGCAAAATATTGGAGAGATAAAAAGTAAAGATGTTTTTATGTTTGCTTTATATGGTATTCATTTATAATGTGTAAACAAATTTTATGAAATGTTTCTAATTTCGTCTAAAAATATATGGTGGAAAATTATTATTTCAGTGTTCATTCCAAACAGGTATCGGTATGGTGCGTGTAGTGCGGTATGGTGCGTGTAGTGCGGTATGGTGCGTGTTGTGCGGTATGGTTCGTGTAGTGGGAGCATAATTTGGGCAGTGATTAATAAATATAAGGTAAAGGTGGTCCCACTGCAGATACTGCAGCAGTAGAGTGAAGTGTTAGAGACTTTACTATACTAGGTCCAGCATCGAGAGGTGACAAGTTCCCTTTCCCTCTGCTTTTTCCATCCCTAATTCACGAGCAAAGTCAGGTACCCAATTACAGCTGGGTAGAATGGAGCGTGTCGTTACCGTGAATTGAACCCGGCACCTTTGCCGCGAGAGACCAATGCTCTAACCACTCCGCCAATCGGTCGCTCAATAAATAAATAATATTGCGCATAATTGTACCTCTGAATTTTTATTAATTATAATTGTTAAACTAAAAAAAATATGTACGAAACATCTTCGTTGTTAAACCACAATCTGTATACAAACAGACTGTCTCCTTTAAGAAAAAGAGATGAAATAAGGTTCATTTTATTACTAATAGGCATCATTCTAAGACGAAATGTCATGAGTAGCTCATTAAATCTTAGTCTTCGTGTTCAAAAACCACATTTTTACGAGCTAATTTGGGGCATGGCTACCGTTAATGGTTTTACATTAAATAATTTATTAATAATGAAAACATACTGTGTTATACACGAAAATGTGAAGAAATGAAAGCACTGTGGCATGCACTTAATTGAACTGGTCAGTGATTTTTAAACATGCATGCAATTTATACAGCACTGAGTGTAGACAAATTTTAAAAATTAAAAGAAAAACAAGTTGTAATTATCATAATGTATAATTCATTATGGAAAATTGTTTTAGGAATTAACCACTTTCATTTTAAAGTAAGTTTATATTTACATAGTGTAGTCAAGTTTCAGATGCTTGTGATCACGAATATAGTTCTTCTCACAATTTGAAATGTGTTGGTAATTACTTTACTTTTTACATTCAACTTTCTTTTAGAGTTAAATAGTTCTCATGCCATTCATTGCTAGTTTCTGTCTTTGTACTTCCAAAGAAAGCCGCGGTTAAACGTAACAGCCCTCTGTGGGATTTTTCCGTTCTATGCATGTTAATTAGGTTGTACGTGCTAATAGAAATGATTGGAGGCTTCTTCGCTAGGAGTTGTTGCATCATAACAGCCCATTACCGTGAACTGTTATTGTTATTGCTAATCAGAATCGACCTCGCTGCACTCCGGGCAAACCCACAGGTGCTCAGTCTCCATCAAAAAATGTCGAAGAGTATGAAGGCTAATTGTATCTGTAGCACGCTGGTTGAACATACGACGGATGCATCCTCTCTCATGTACATGTCTGCTAGTTCCACGTTTGATGTCAAAATCCAACAGTCTCAGCCTTGTTGATTCATCCATTGCAGTGTCATTATCCAGCAGGCGATCATTAAAAGCCCTTAGTATCTCTCCTTTATCCATGTCCAGTGTCCTCACTATGGGTGTGCTCGAGGCCAGTCTACATGACCAGGACAGTAGATCCACACCAGTTCTTCAAGACTTAAAGATTCTATTGATGTTTTCCATTCCTGCCGCTGCCATCCGTTTCCGAAGCATGGCTTGAAAATCTGACAATATAACTTCCCTGGGTGATGGAATTTCAGACAGCCAGCTCAGTGCTGCAGTAACTGCCTCTACCTCCATTCTCATGGTGGAGGTTGTTGTCAGGCTCCACTTTGTTCAGCAACGACCCTGCCCTTTATTCTTGCATAGAAGAGCCATCATGATTTCTCACCACGCACTACAGACCCATCAGTGTACACAATGGCGTCATCATCCCCATCATGATCACTTATCAGCTGTAATCTCCAGCTTTGCTTTTCCATTGCCCAACATCTGCACTCTCTACCAAGGCTAATGATGACCTGCTTGTAGTTTATCCAGGTATCCCTTGACTTCCTCTTCTCTTCCCCTTTGGATACATTTTCAACCCTGGTCACCTGACCAATGGTAGCATATTTCTGTGCCATCCACGACATACTCTCTTGATTTTTGCTCCTTTGATGTCAGTGTTGCGTACGTTTTTACCTATGGGGGTAGTCTTCGGTCCTGCCAATGTACGCACCAGTCTTGATATAGTTATATTATTTGTGCGTTCGATTTACTCACGCACCGACGTGCACAATGCAGAGTATGTGTTGCTCTTTGCGCACGGGTAACCTAGTTTTAGAGTGGAGTCTGACGTCATTAGCTGAAAGGGGTAGGCCGGACCATATGTCCGTGTGATATTTCGTTAATCGTGGCAAGTCTGTGGAAGCCATTCTTTTGTTGGAATATTGGTCTTCATGTCGAAGCCAATATTGGGAGTAACATGTAAGTTGTCGCCCCTTCGTATTCTTATGATTAGTATATTGAAACCTGAAGTTTAAGGCTACTTGATAAAGTCTAGCGGGAATACATATTGTTATGTTATTCCTAGAATGGACCAACGGATCTGTTAGCCTCTGTGATCTATCGTAGAAAGAGAATTCCTACGAGGGAACAAAGTTATTGGATTGTATTATTCATATTAAAAATGCCGTTATGCCAATGCCAAAGTCGTGGCATGAGTTTGTGGAGAGGTTAGTTAAAACCTAAATACTAACCAAGATGTATCTTCATGTATACACCATTGATATTATATTGCACATACGTTGTAAGGAATGAAGTCTTGGATCAAGACAGTCTTTTGTTGGATGAATGCGGGATTCAGAGGTATGGGAATACGTACTTAGTTGGATGTCCTCAGACAAGGTCAACGGACATTTTTATTACTGGTCAAACCTAGCATGAACATTATTGGATTCTTATTACTTAAGTGAGAGAGGAGTTGTAGATAAAAATGACCAGAGACGTATCGTTCATCGGAATGTCACCACTATGTATAATTTGTTGATCGTACCCGTCAAGGAACATTGTAGCGTCTTGTTAAACGTCTTATACCACGTTAACAAATTATAATAACTTTACCTACGAGTTGAGTATAATCATGTTGGCCAAATTTGCCTACCACTCGTTGGAGTTCTGTTGACTAGCTCTTTATCAATTTTCATTCTACATTCGCGTCAAGATGCTAGTACACTGGTACATATTACCACCAGCTATCATGTTACCTGAAAAGAGCTCAACAGTATTTGGTATGCCAGTGTGGTCTGGAAATAAATAATTTCACGGGAACGTACTCAATCCAACTATCGGTTGAAAAGAAAATTCGAACTTTCAAGGTGACAACATCTCGAACTTGGAACCTAGTGTGACGGTGAATCAGAATCAACTAACGGTTACCAGAAGGTCGAGGTCAACAGTGAACCTCCACATCAAGTTCTACATTGAATGACTACGTTGGACCTCATCTTTTAGTCCTCATTATCGTACGAGCATTACTCAAATACTCAAGGCGAAGTATTTCGAAGTCTCAAACGTACATCTACGGAGACGAGGCACATTTGTTTGTTTTGCAATCAGCGGAGATAAGTATAAACGTAGTATCGTTTATTGCTGTATTATGTTTGGCTGTGCCTATTCTCTTATATGTCCACTTACTAGTCATGTTGCATGTTATATGTTTTATATTCATCGTGGGCGGTAGGGAGGTTGATCTGACAAACGAGGTTCATCTCGAAGCTGATTCGGGCTCTTGTCAGATGTTCTATAGGATTTAATTTGCAAGTTTCAATTGAGCGATAATTCCGGTTCAAGGCTAGAAACCTTGCTGTAGTTCCGATCGCTACTTGTCTCTTATAATAGTATCTGTTTAGCTGTTCCATCAAGTTTTAATTGTTGTTCTCGTAGTTATTTTTAACTCGTACTTTAGTTTTATGATGTATCTTGTATGTGATTATTGTCCTTCTCACCTGGCTTTCGTTCAGTTTTTTTACAAAATATGTTTATACACTGTCTTGTCAATTGTCTTGTGTAAGTTTTTATCGCATATTTCATTGCATTCTTTGCAACATTATTTCTTAATTTTTCCATTTTTATTTTGGTTGATTTATGCGAACGTTTTCAGTCGTTATTATATCTTGTCTTGTCAGTATTGTTTCTATTGTCTATCACGTTGTTGCTTTCATAACATTTCATTACATAAATTACTTTATTGATTATTAATATATTTGACAATTATATGAGTATAATTTACCGCTCTAGGACAGGAACGAAGACCACTTGGTATAGTAACAAGGTTAATTAATTTACATTAATTAATTATCATTTTTAGAACGTAAGAGTATTGTGACCACTTACAAAGCATAATGTCTTCGTTAGAATATTTTATGTGCCAAGCTAAATCCCTTGGTATGACTCCTGATGAGGCAACAGCTTTTGCAGTTGTTGAACATGCCACGGCTCAGAGGTTTGAGGTATCTCGTGTACAGTATCTCATTAATCTAGGGCAATCCCGTGGTTTGTATGAAGAGAAGCTCAGAGAATTCGTAGAAGAAGAAAAAATTAAGAACCTACTCAAGAAAAAGGGTGTTGGCTACTGATAAATACTACTTTTTCCCATTAATGAAGTTCACCAGTTGATAAAGTCTCTTAATACAAGACCCTTGCCCTGAGCAAGAGACATGCTGAAAGATCTGAAGCTCACTCGAACATCACCAGAGTTAAATACTGTGTTGTTGTGTTGCTCGTGGTTTGAGTATGGAATGTCAACTTGACCTACGCAGTGGTGTGTAGACATAGATTGAGTGTATAATATGCGAATGATAAGAAGAGTTCGTGGTGTTGACAAATGTTCTTTTCTCACACTCATGTATGGTGGAAGTCATCGACACCAACGACTGTGTACCTTTACTACAGTTTAATTGGACGTACACACTCGACAGCACAGATAGTGACAAATCACAGGTTGGCATAATACATCATGGTACAGTGGATAAATGGTCTTGCAATGTTACATGGGCACTCATGTAGAATAATAGTATAATGGACTGTCAGTAGCCAAGCACTCAGTATTGCCCATATATATATCATCTGAGTTTACTGACAAAGCACGTCAGATTATAAACAATATCCAAGATGGCTTCTAGACCTAACCTCGTCTAGCGAAGATTCCTTAACATAATGTCCAGCACAGTTTTTTCATATAATAATATTGAACCGCTAGTAAAGGGTTCTCATGTGTAGCAGTGATCTCTGGACTAATCAAGCGATAATACGGGCATCCCTTTTCTCTTCTTGAAAGTCACTACATGTTTGGTTACAAGATGGCTTCTCTCGTGAGCTGTCACTCACGTTTGGATACAGATAATGAATCTGTCTTAAAGTTAGTCATTCATTAAACATATCATTGCTCTGTAGATTTTATCATGAACAATTGACTGCATTCTACAGGATATAGTGCTGCTAGGAATCGAAGTCGTTTTCATCGAGTCAAATATATTCTCTCAGACATACAAATCGTACCTATCGAAAATGGTGGCTTCGTACGAGAGTTCAAAAGAGTATCTTTTATTACCTTGGTATCAGAAATATGATTCTGCCATTCCTTGGCAATAAGAATAAACACTGGGGTAAAGCATACACGATAGGTCTAGACGACTATCACTTTCCCCACAAATATAGAGATCACTTTTTCCGGCGACAAGCCGACATAGAAAAACACAGTCCCTATCGGGACGAAGCCAAATCACCCCCCCTCTAGCGACACATCCGCCGAATAGCCTTTGACCTCTCTAGAGACAAAAGAACATATAGTTCGACTTAGATATGTAAAGATATACAGATATAAGACAGACTCGTCCTACTCAGACAAACAATACACATAAATTCAGGCCATAGATATTCTGAAGCAAGAACAATCTATTACTACCCAAACAAAGAATAAATCGCAGTAAAACTGGATTCATCCGCGGAGTTCGATCGAAAGAGACGACACAACTTTCAAGGGAAGTAACTCAATAATCACTTTTCCTTAAGCACTAAAAAGTATCTATTTTGTTTACAAAATATTTGCGAACATAACAAGTATACCAATGTATAATATTGTAAGATATCAAAGACTGCACGTAACAGTCTTACCACACCTCCCGGGAAAAAAAAATGGAACATTTTTTTTTTGGAAATACATCTAGGAGCAACGTACAATAGGCTCACAACGCATGAATAATGCGCAGATGAAAATATCAGAAATAAATATAACGCCTAATATGAGGCTAAGTCGACTTATGGAGCGACTGGTGAGAATGTGTCTCATCAACTGAGAGAAATTATTTCTCTACAAGTAAACTTTTCCAGAAAGGTGTCATCAAAGTATAATACAATTCCGGCTATTACACGATGCCTAAAAAATTCATACCATAATTTCGTATTAGAAATCTTAAATTTATGACGAAAAATCATCAAAGCACAGCGGTGAATAAACATCAATGAACCGCTATGTAGTGATACAATCATTATATTATTAAATTACAAATGTGTATCTATCATGATATAGAAAAGGAACTACTATAGAACTAGACATATCAAGAAGTCTAAGCCCTAATAGTTATGTGGAATCATGTGGGCATCTTGACAGAATGTCTGCCATCACATTATCTGATCCACGAATAGCTCGCACAGAGAAATGAAAAGGTTGAAGAGCAATTGCATATCGAGTAGACCTCGAGCTCTTCAAATTCTTACTCTGTATAGCAGTAAGAGCTTTTTGGTCGGTTTCTACTATGAAATGTGCGCCTAGAAGGAATCTCTGTAGTTTGAGGATCGACCAAACCATAGCTAATAGCTCACGGTCTAAAACCGAATAATTCCTTTCTGCCGCATTAAGTTTTCTGGAAATATACATTACAGGATGCAGAGTTCCAGAGTACTCTTGCATTAGTGCCGCTCCAATCCCAGTGGATGAAGCGTCACTACGAAGAACGAATGTCTTATCTTTAGTAGGTAGCACTAAAATAGGTGGTGTTGAAAACAATGTTTTAATCTTATCCAGAGAGCATTGGCATTCCTGAGACCAGTGGACCATATTAGGCGAACCTTTCTTTAGAAGTGTTGAAAGAGGGGCCATGATAGAGGATAGATTCTGAATGAATCTGCCATAAAATTGAATAAGACCTAACAGACTTCTCACCTGTTTTTTAGTCTTAGGGATCGAGATGTTAAGTATCTTACTAGTATTATGGTCCTCTGTCTTTAGGAAACCATGACCAACTCGGTGGCCTAGGAAAGAAATTTCGCTAAAACCAATATAGGCTTTAGAGGGTTTCGCTGTCAAGTTGTGCTCGCGCAAAGTAGACAGCAATTCATCTAACCCTGAATAGTGATCTTCCCAAGTATCGCTGAAAAGACAGATGTCGTCTAGATATACAATGACATCTGACCGATAAGATAGGATTCGGCGCATCATGCGTACGAATGTAGCTGGTGCGTTCATAAGACCGAAAAGCATAAAATTCCATTGGAACAAACCTCTAGGTGTTGAAAAAGCCGTGAGAGGTTTGGCGCGTTCAGATAAAGGAACTTGCCAATATCCTTTAGACAAATCAAGTTTAGTGAAAAAATGAGATTTGGAGAGTCGAGTAAGTAGCTCTTCCAGTAAAGGCATAGGTTCGGCATCGAACTTCGTTACTTGATTCAATTTTCGATAGTCAACGCAAAGACGTATGTTATTGTCTTTTTTACGAACAATAACCATCGGCGAAGAATATGCAGAGGTGGATGGTTCGATTATTTTCAAATGTATCATCTCATCCAACTCTTTCTCGACCTGTGCTTGAAAATGTATAGGTATAGGATAAGGTCTAACCCTAATAGAAGTATGGTCAGTTAGAACAATGTCATGTTCAATGACATGCGTTTGTCCAGGGATGTCAGTGAGTACATCGTGAAATGTTTGCAACATAGTTGAAACTTGTCGCTGTTCTCCTAGAGACAAATCAGGAGAGACAGTAACATTCTTCCATGATTCACTAGAATGAAGTGGGATCATTGGAAGAGGAAGATTTACATCTGAAAAACTTGTTTCCTCGTCCTGTATCACGAACAGTGATGAGTAATGACCATGTTGTACTGGAGAATTGTCCGTTGCTTGGAAAATGGGTTGCAAATAATCCGGACGTTCATGGAATTCCGTAAGCATATTGATGTGGAAGGTTTTATGCTTCCCATCAATATCGACAATATAGTCGACATCGGAAATTTTCGATATTATATCGTACGGACCTTTCCAAGAAATAAGTAGTCTGTTTTCCCTACAAGGTAGTAATACAAATGCTTTGTCACCAGGACAAAGTTGTCGTAAGCATCTCTTCTTATTGGCAAATTGCCTTGCCTTCTGTTTCGCAAATTCAGAAGAAGAAGTTGCTAATTTGCATGCTTCGATAATTTTTTGTCTCAACGCGATGACATATTCGTAGGATGACTTTGTGTCATCGTCAATATTGTCAGATGTTATGAGATCGTGAAGCAACGACATAGGGCCACGCGGACGCGCGCCAAAGACGAGTTCAAAGGGAGAAAATCCTGTATGTTCATTGGGTACCTCTCTGTAAGCGAAGAGGGCCGCAGGTAAAACTCTGTCCCAGTCTTGAGGATGATCCTCAGTTATCTTCCCTAGTAAGTTTTTAAGTGTTCTATTAAGGCGTTCGACCATACCATTAGACATTGGATGGTATATACTACTTAAAGATCTATCTATCTGCAGAGTAGACATTACTTGAGACATGGTATCTGATATTAGTTGGGTGCCATGGTCTGACAATATCTCTCCGGGGAACCCCAGACGAGAAAATATAAGCCAAAGAGCATCTGCAATATCAGCAGTAGTAATGCTCTTCAGAGGAATAGCCTCTGGCCAACGTGTGCACATATCAACACACGTCAAGATAAACTGATGTCCTCTGGCAGACTTGATCTTAAATGGACCAATAATGTCTATGGCCATTTTTTGGAACGGCCGAATAGGAATGTCCGCCGCCTGAATGGGTGCAGCATGCCGTGGACCTTTGGATTTAACTTCCTGACATACTTTACAAGATCGACAATAAATCCGTATGTCCTTGTTTACCAATGGCCAAAAGAAAGCCGCAAGGACTCTTGACTTAGTACGGGAAAAACCCATGTGTCCAGCACACTGGGAGTCGTGAGCGTGCTGCAAAATTTTAACTCTCAAATTCTTGGGAACCAGGATTTGAGAATGACTTGACGTAATGGAGTCTTGAACCATACGTACAAGTACGCCATTCTTCTTTGTAATCCACGATTTACGACTTGTGTCTTTATTCGGATCACCTTTAGTTGCAAGAATGAAGAATTTCTTCAGAGTGGGATCATCTTCTTGCTGTTTTATAAACGAGTCACGAGAAATTACCAAGGGATCATCTTGGTTATGCACTTCATTATCTTCAGTAGATGAAGTTTGAGGCATATTAAGAGCCTGAGCTCTAGTGACTACAGCGTTAGCAATCTGCATGTTTTGCCTTTCCCACGCGGAAATTTGTTGCGGAGTGCATTCTTTGACTCCATGAATGCGACCGATGATGAGGTCAGCGATCGGATTCGGGAGAAGACATGCGTGTACATCTCCTGTAAAGAAAGGAGTAGCAATCCTAATGATAGCAGTAGAGTATTTCTCTAATGTGCCGCCAAATGTTACACATTTGACTACTTGTCCAGTGGCACGGGAAGGATCTACGAGTGACTGCCTAACACCAATTGTGGTGCATCCATAATCAAATAGCACAGAGACTGGATTGTTATTCACTAAACCCTTATGTAAGACAAGAGAACCTCTTCCATCATGCGCGACTGATGCCGGAAGAGCAGGAAGAGGATGGCCACAGCTTAAAGTAGACACTGTGGTTGGCTCAAATAATGTTTTGCATTGGGGGCACTGAGATGCTCTCCCAAAATCAAAAGCGGCACATGCCATATTACTAGCATCATTATTATCTTTACTCTGTTTATAGGCTTCATGGGACTCTTGTTGTGCAGAGTTTGCCTGAAAATGTGGTTTATGTCTTTTGTTTTGAGATCTACCTCGGTTATTATCACCTCTGTAGTTATTGTTACCTCTATTGTAACCCCTATTTGGGTTTGAGTCATAGTTCCCTTGGTTACCATTATCATATTCATTATAATGAGTATCTCTGTAATTATGATCTTGTTGACTCCAAGACGGATAACCCGGATAGTTTCTATAATTACTTCCTCTACGGAAATTCCTATAATTATGACCACCCCTGTGTCGAGAGCTATCAGCTCGTCTCCAGTTCTTTGAAGAAGAACCCTGAAATGATTGGTTACCTTGGTTTTGATAACTATTATGGTTACCTTTTTTATCAAATCTGTTTTGAGGTCCCTGAAATCTGTGTGAATAATTGGGATTGTATGGTGTTGCTGAAGCAACTGGCATACTCTCCTTAATCTTAGTGTTGCCAAAAGTCACGTCGGGGTGTGCAGTGACATATTGGGAACAATATTCTTCCATTTCTTTTAGAGATTTGGGTTTACGCTCATGTATAAATTCAAGGAAGGGTTTGTTAACACATGACATAATCTTATCTCTGAGCAACAAATCCATAAGTCCTTCATACGTTTTTTCTGTTTTGGAAAGCTCAATCCAACGATCAACTGTGAGACGTGCCTTTGCAGTGAATTCTGAGAATTCTACACCTGTCTCAGGCACCATCGTCTTAAACAAAAGGCGATAGCCTTCCTCACTTAGCTGGTATTTTTTTATCAAAGCCGCCCTAATGACATCATAATTATCCTTATCTGCTTCTCCTACAAGGCATAATCTAGTCAAAGATTCACCTTTCAAGTTTTCTGCTAATTGATTAGCGTATTGTGATTTATCCACATTATGTGTACGACAAGAACGTTCAAATCTATCCAGCCAGAATGTAATATCGTCACTGGACTGATTGAACGGTGGAACCTTAACCTTGTAAGTAGAAGGTTTACCATTACCACTAGATGCCTGATTAACATTACTCATACATGTCAATCTCAATTTCTCTAACTCAAATTCATGTTCTCTTATTGCTTTTTTTTCTTCAGCTTCTCTGTCTAATCTTTTTTGTTCAGCAGCAGCTTCTCTTTCTAATTTTTTTTGTTCAGCTTCAAATCTCCTTTGCTCCACCTGCATCTGCAATTTCTTTTGTTCAGCAGCAGCCTAGCTTCTCTTTCTAATCTTTTCTCTTCAGCCAGAGCTTTTCTCTCTTCTGCAGCAGCTTTTTTCTCTTCTGCAGCTAATGCTTTGTCATATTGAGCAACTGTCCATTCTTCTAATTGTTGACCAGTCTTATCAAGGGATTTCCCTTGTGTAATGAAGTATTCTAATGTAGACATGATGTCTAACAATAATACTAATCACTTGAACCAATAATAATACCACTAGTTCTTAATGACTTGATTAATCAGTACACTATCCCAATATCTGTGGGTCACAAGCCTTAATAAGGTCTTGTATAACAGTAATAATAATCAAGTACTGGTTTATACCATAATCCAAGTGCAGTGCACAGGCAATAGTGTCTTATGAAATATACCTATATAAAACATATGTCAACCAACAGAATACATAAAGTACAAATAGGACTGACAATACGAAAACGTTTGCAGAAATCAAAATAAATCAAATAGGGAAATCAATGAAAATAATCACTGAATCTGCAAGGGATAACAACACAAATGACGTCACAGTATATGAATATAAATTGTGAATAGAACTGAAAGATAGAAAAGGTTAGACCAACAAATTACAAACAAATCAAAACAAAACTAAAGAACAAAGAAATATTACAAAAATAACAATAACTACAGTCTTCACAGCTAACACAAATAGCAACTAGTTGTTGCAAGAAAAATTTTCAATCAAGAAAATTGCACCTATAGAAAACGCCCACAACGGACCCTCTATGACGTGGGATATTCTGTTGTGAGGACTCCGCCCAACCTTAAACACAACCCGCTGACATAGAAACTAACATACTATACAAACAAATAACATGTAAACATAAATATATAAATTATGTGTATGATAGTATGTGTTGCAAAATAGGCTCAGTTTTACAGTAATGGCAAAGTTATTCTTATGAAAATAAACAAACTGCCACTTTATTCAATTAAACATTCTGGCCTTAAATATTAAAGTTCATATATAGAAAACAAGAAGATCCATCGATAAAAATAGGACTTCTAGTTCAATAATACTGTCTTCCTGTTAATATTGACAAGAATTGATCCAACTGTTCTGTGAAACTCTGTAATGTCTAATGTAAAAATGTCAACAACGCTGACCTACATACTGCATTCACTTGACAGGTCACGTGACGAAGTGTTGACAAAGAGCAAACCAATACTGCAAGTGTGTCGTATCAGCCACAGGAAACGGTCTGGTATCGGTAGTCTGTTGACTTCTTAACTTCTGCGAGGTCAAACCCAGAAAGCTGGTCCACCAAATGATAAATACTACTTTTTCCCATTAATGAAGTTCACCAGTTGATAAAGTCTCTTAATACAAGACCCTTGCCCTGAGCAAGAGACATGCTGAAAGATCTGAAGCTCACTCGAACATCACCAGAGTTAAATACTGTGTTGTTGTGTTGCTCGTGGTTTGAGTATGGAATGTCAACTTGACCTACGCTGTGGTGTGTAGACATAGATTGAGTGTATAATATGCGAATGATAAGAAGAGTTCGTGGTGTTGACAAATGTTCTTTTCTCACACTCATGTATGGCTGGAAGTCATCGACACCAACGACTGTGTACCTTTACTACAGTTTAATTGGACGTACACACTCGACAGCACAGATAGTGACAAATCACAGGTTGGCATAATACATCATGGTACAGTGGATAAATGGTCTTGCAATGTTACATGGGCACTCATGTAGAATAATAGTAT
Source organism: Oreohelix idahoensis (assembly GCA_024509875.1). Classification (NCBI taxonomy): domain Eukaryota; kingdom Metazoa; phylum Mollusca; class Gastropoda; order Stylommatophora; family Oreohelicidae; genus Oreohelix; species Oreohelix idahoensis. The sequence goes on along the minus strand of JAMPIV010009176.1, from coordinate 33,158 downwards.
AATGGACTGTCAGTAGCCAAGCACTCAGTATTGCCCATATATATATCATCTGAGTTTACTGACAAAGCACGTCAGATTATAAACAATATCCAAGATGGCTTCTAGACCTAACCTCGTCTAGCGAAGATTCCTTAACATAATGTCCAGCACAGTTTTTTCATATAATAATATTGAACCGCTAGTAAAGGGTTCTCATGTGTAGCAGTGATCTCTGGACTAATCAAGCGATAATACGGGCATCCCTTTTCTCTTCTTGAAAGTCACTACATGTTTGGTTACAAGATGGCTTCTCTCGTGAGCTGTCACTCACGTTTGGATACAGATAATGAATCTGTCTTAAATTTAGTCATTCATTAAACATATTGCTCTGTAGATTTTATCATGAACAATTGACTGCATTCTACAGGATATAGTGCTGCTAGGAATCGAAGTCGTTTTCATCGAGTCAAATATATTCTCTCAGACATACAAATCGTACCTATCGAAAATGGTGGCTTCGTACGAGAGTTCAAAAGAGTATCTTTTATTACCTTGGTATCAGAAATATGATTCTGCCATTCCTTGGCAATAAGAATAAACACTGGGGTAAAGCATACACGATAGGTCTAGACGACTATCACTTTCCCCACAAATATAGAGATCACTTTTTCCGGCGACAAGCCGACATAGAAAAACACAGTCCCTATCGGGACGAAGCCAAATCACCCCCCTCTAGCGACACATCCGCCGAATAGCCTTTGACCTCTCTAGAGACAAAAGAACATATAGTTCGACTTAGATATGTAAAGATATACAGATATAAGACAGACTCGTCCTACTCAGACAAACAATACACATAAATTCAGGCCATAGATATTCTGAAGCAAGAACAATCTATTACTACCCATACAAAGAATAAATCGCATTAAAACTGGATTCATCCGCGGAGTTCGATCGAAAGAGACGACACAACTTTCAAGGGAAGTAACTCAATAATCACTTTTCCTTAAGCACTAAAAAGTATCTATTTTGTTTACAAAATATTTGCGAACATAACAAGTATAGCAATGTATAATATTGTAAGATATCAAAGACTGCACGTAACAGCTACCCAACAGCTGTCAAACACTCACTAGTCAACGGGTTCAAGCGCATGTTGGCTATTGCTGTTGAGACAGACTACACATTTAAGGAAGCAGAAAGGACCAAGGATTTATTAAACGAACAGAACATAAAAGTTTTGGATAAAAAAGTAGCAAATCTTGATTTGACTAATCAAGAACTCAGGAATCTTCTATGTCAACAGGAGAAAGTGTCTCAGGAAAAACAGATACATATTGAAAAATTACTCATGGAGAAAAATGAGTTAGAGAATGAAGTACGCTCAGTAAAAAAAATTACTTGACAAGGAAAATAAGGTCATTGAAGAATTTGATAAGTTAAATATGACTATAAAGACAGACTGTCATGCTCATTTGGCTTAGATTCAAGAACTTACATCTGAGATTCCTCTTTTCAAATTAAGGGTTGAGGAGATTACGAATAGCCATCAAAATGCCATTGAGGCACTTGAAAGAGAAAAGGCCATTAATAAAGAACATGTCAGGAAATACACTATCGATGTTGAACATCTAACTCAAACTGCTGCTGCAGAACTCGAAGTTAAAGATTTAAATATTATGAATGGGATTGCTAGAGAGCTAGAACAAGTCAAAATGAATTATGAGAAGTTGAAGTCAGATTATGTAGAGTTGAAAATAGAAGCTGAAAAACAGAAAAAATTGATAATGAATCTTAGAGATAGAAAAGTCAGAAAGGGAAATAACAAGAATTGCAATTCTTTTGAAGGGAAACAATTTTATCAAACTTCTTTATATAATGTTTTTTCTGGCCAATCTCACAGATCACAAGATTTTCATCAAAATAATTTTGGAAATAATTAAAGCAATAATTATCATCATAATGAAAAATTTAGATCACAATCTTTCAATAACAGACAAGGTTCTTGGTATAAATCTTTTAACCAACATCATAACGTTAATTATAATAATTGGCGTACTCATCCAGATTTTGACGCAAGCAGAAATGACAATTGTGGCAATTTTAATGACAATAATCAGAATCGATCGCGCCGAAGAGATAGATCGTCGAGCAAGCCACGACAACACTCCAATGTTGCTTTGAGTGATACACATTCTAACAATAAACAGGATAATAATGTTAATGCACATAGTGCTATGTCATGTTCTCTGGATTTCGAACAGGTCAAGTCTTGTGATGAGTGTAATACCTTATCCCAGCCCAGGGCGATCACGACGCTACGGTACGGACATGTTTTGCCAAGTCTCCCGGCTGTGTGTACGGCCATTTCAGCTACACACGATGGACCGGGATGCCTTCAATTAAATCATGGATTTTTAAATGGCATTCCATGCTCTCTTTTATTTGATTCAGGCTGCAGTACTGTGGGAGTGCAGAACTCTTTGGTCGACCCCGCCTGTGCAACTGGAGAGACCATTGTTGCGTACGTTTTACCTAAGGGGGTATTCTTCGGTCCTGCCTATGTACGCACCAGTCTTGAGATAGTTATATTATTTGTGCGTACGTTTTATTCACGCACCGACGTGCACAATGCAGAGTATGAGTTGCTCTTTGCGCACGGGTAACCTAGTTGGGGATTATGACGTCAGCTGTTGTAAGGGCAAGATGGACTCTCTCTCTGCCCGTATGTTATTATTTTGATTCTGAACAATTCGATGGAAGAATTGTTCTGAAGGATTTTGTTGAGTCTTCAGGATAAAGCCAACATGCAGTTCAATACGTAAGTTTCGTTTGAACCTTCATGTATATTAATACGTCTATGAATAAAGTGGAACAGATGATCATCACTGGATTCTAGCGGGAATCCATATGTTATTGGATTCCTAGAATGGAACAGTTGAGATCTTTACTTCACTGTAAATATTTCGTAGTGGGAAGTCCTACGAGTAAAGGATAACTATTTGATCATATCTTGAATATCGGATATTTTGTAATGCCTATGCCAAGGTCGTGGCATATTTTGTAGGAGAGGTTAGTCAACTGAAGTCGCTAACCTGATGGTATTTTCGTGTAGAACTTTTATGGATTATATCAAACTGTATACATTATTGTAAGGAGAAAGTCTGGGATTTAAACAAGTATTATATGGAAGCGTCATCCATGAGCATGAATCAGTTTACTGTTACAGACGTCCTTGGAACAAGGTTAACGGACATGACCGTAATGTATTTCAAATGACAACTGTTAGGAAATCCTAGTCACTTGGATAGAAAAGGACTTGATTGATAAAGAAATCTACAGGAATGTTTTATTATCAACAGTAACTATAATTATGATGCTCTCATCGTTTGTCTTGATCGTGTCGTTGATTGCCGTTTGTCATTCGTCAATAAACCTGAACAACTTTTAACAACGAGTTGATTCTAGTCATGAATTGGCCAATTGCCTACCACTCGTTGGAATTTGATTGAATAACCTTTTGACAACTTTTCATTGAAACCATTCGCGTGTCTAAGCTAGTCATTGATACATCTACCACTAGCATATCGTTACTATCAACTACAATCACAAAAGAACCCAACAACCATCCAATGTGTTACTTTCAGTGGGACAGTGGAAACATTTCCCGCAGCTGTTATTGATTTAAAAACACCTTTCTTTTCAGGAAAGATCCACGCCTGTCTTCTTCCGAATCCAATTAGTGATGTCATTCTAGGTCGCATACATGGTATAACAGAGTGTACACCACAGCAGATTGCTGATTGGGAAGAGCAATATATACATGATGCCCGTGTATTTACTGCTATTCCTAGATTTGTTTCACATGCACATATTGCTAAACTGTTATGTAATGATAAGGTCTTGGAATCTAGCATTGAAAATGATTCCACTGTTCATTACGCCACTGTGGCTAATTCGTTACAACCTTTACGACATACATCCATTCTTAAGAAGGACATTAAGGTTTCAACGCAACCTGTGAAGACTAGTAAGTCATTCCGGGGGACATATACCTTCCCTCGACTTGATCAGCAGGCAACTGATCGTAAGAAAAAGGTTACGTTTGAGAAAAAGGAAAAAGATTTTCGTAATAAAGATAAGAGTTGTAACTCAGATGGGAAAATTAATACCAATAAGGGTGCCAGTAAGGTTTTAACTTTGCCCAGCAAGCAGGTGTCTACGACATGCCGTACACCTACACCTTTGTCTGGCATAAGTAATAATAATCAAGTACAAAAGTATGGTACATTTAAGAATAATCCTAAAGGTATAAATAATAAATATTATAATATACCTAAGAGGACTAATGTTACCCATCAACCTTGTTCACATTCTTGTGACTACGGTACCACTTATATTGGTAGAGGTGCATCTTCTCGCACCATCCTTGTGCAAAATCTGCCACAGCGAACTAGTTGGCAAGCACTAGGAGATTTTCTCAACCACACGGCAGACGTTAGGTTCGTGCGTCTGTTACCTCATACCAATAACAGGTATGGTGACGCCGTGGTTACTTTTAGGACCAATAGAGATGCCCGCATGGCTATCGAGCGGGACAATGGTGTGTATTTCCACCACCATTCTCTCCGATTACAATTGGTTCCCGATTCTGCGTCACGCAGATAGTACCCTACTATATTGGATTTTGATTTTACATTCTTTGATGACTCAGCCTATGCAGTCATCATCTCTTTCTTGTAATGGTTATTTGTTCTTTTTCTAGTTCTCATGAACTATTCCAATGGAATTTTATGCCATTTGGTTTAGTGAATGCGCCAGCTACCTTTGTACGCATGATGCGCCGCGTACTGTCTCATCGTCCCGATGTCATTACTTACATAGATGACATCTGTCTTTTCAGTAACTCTTGGGATGAACATATTCAGGGATTAAAAGCTTTACTTTCTACTTTACGGGATTATAACTTAACAGCGAAACCTTCAAAGGCATTTGTCGGTTTTCATGACATCTCCTTTCTGGGTCATCGTATAGGTCACGGTTTAATGTATACAGAAGACAGTAATGTCTCAAAGATTTTAAACATCTCAGCACCTAAGACAAAAAAAACAAGTTAGATCTCTTTTAGGACTAATACAGTTCTAGTCTAAGTTCATTCCTCATTTGTCTACTATAACTGCTCCTTTTTCTTCTTTACTGAGAAAAGGGACAGCTAACATAATCCAGTGGTCTAACGAACATCAAATCGCGTTAGATTATATAAAAGATTTTTTTTCAAATGAGCCTTTTTTGAGGTTGCCTAACAAAGATCTCACTTTTATTCTTCGTAGTGACGCATCTTCTTACGCCATTGCTGCAGTTTTGATGCAAGAATATACAGGCACATTATTTCCAGTTATGTACGTTTCGAGAAAATTGACGACGAGCGAAATGAAATACTCCGTTCTTGATAAGGAGTTACTCGCGTTAGTGTGGTCAATCACAAAACTGGAACGGTATTTACTGGGCTCACACTTTGTAGTGGAAACTGACCAAAAAGCTCTCACAGCACTGAACACTAGGGACGTTAAATCTTCAAAGTCTACGAGATATGCTATAGCTCTCCAGCCATATAGCTTTGAAATTCGTGCAATTCCTGGAGTGAAAAATGTGTTTGCTGACTGTTTGTCAAGATGCCCAAGCGAACTTGTCGAACCTTAACCACTTCCAGATGTTGAAACGTCATCACAGATAATCAATCAAATATAATATAAGGAAATTTGTACGGTATCAATTATTGAACCTCTATACATACTTTGTATGGAACTGAATTATTCGTACCAGCATAATTCCTGGATATACTTACTTTTGGATTACAACATAACTTCTTGTGTAGTAACATTTTATTAGTACGGAAACATTGTTATAGTGATATATGGATAGTCAATATTCTTATGGAACATATTATACTACATATTGTGTTAGAGAATATCTTTTCATAGTGTATGGAACATTAAGAACATATTCTCGTCGATTACTAACTTGTCTTAATGGAACAGTAACACTGAGTGAAATTGCAATTACTTAAATAAATTAGTAATTACTTATTTGTTTGTAATTAAGAACTATATTAAGTAGAAGAAATCAATTTAAGCTACTTAATTAATTGTAGAGTACACATTAACTAACTTTCATAGTTGTAAATGTCTCTTTGTACATATATTTACTTCTCATGGTGCTTGATCTCTCAACTTTTAGATAACTAGTCCACCTTACTAATGTTAGAAACATTAAGGGTGTTGCTTCTTAACGTGTTTAATTATGCTTTGTTGCACTTTGCATGTGTTATTTTCATTTTTTCTGTTTTTTTTATTCAATTGTCATTGATTACCATCATCGTTCAATTTTCATTTGAAATCATATGTTTTTTTTTGAAAATTTAGTTGAATGTTTTTATCATCCTTTTTTGGTTTTCATTTTCAACTTTCTTTTACTTCGAATTTTACCACATCGTTCCAAAGTAGGTCGATTGTGGATGTGTGCTTTAATGCATACTTTCATTTAGTTATATTGATTTCCATTTTATATTCTTTTTCATAATATTGTATAACATTATGACTTTGATTTATGTTCATAGATATCGATGTAGTTTTGACTCACCTCTCTTGGGTACTTAGTTCAAAAAAAATTAATAGAATTAATTTTTTTTAAGGGCAGGTGATAAAGGAGCTGTTGCGTACGTTTTTACCTATGGGGGTAGTCTTCGGTCCTGCCAATGTACACACCAGTCTTGATATAGTTATATTATTTGTGCGTTCGATTTACTCACGCACCGACATGCACAATGCAGAGTATGTGTTGCTCTTTGCGCACGGGTAACCTAGTTTTAGAGGGGAGTCTGACGTCATTAGCTGAAAGGGGTAGGCCGGACCATATTCCGTGTGATATTTCGTTAATCGTGGCAAGTCTGTGGAAGTCATTCTTTTGTTGGAATATTGGTCTTCATGTCGAAGCCAATATTGGGAGTAACATGTAAGTTGTCGCCCCTTCGTATTCTTATGATTAGTATATTGAAACCTGAAGTTTAAGGCTACTCCTTGATAAAGTCTAGCGGGAATACATATTGTTATGTTATTCCTAGAATGGACCAACGGAGCTGTTAGCCTCTGTGATCTATCGTAGAAGGAGAATTCCTACGAGGGAACAAAGTTATTGGATTGTATTATTCATATTAAAAATGCCGTTATGCCAATGCCAAAGTCGTGGCATGAGTTTGTGGAGAGGTTAGTTAAAACCCAATACTAACCAAGATGTATCTTCATGTATACACCATTGATATTATATTGCACATACGTTGTAAGGAATGAAGTCTTGGATCAAGACAGTCTTTTGTTGGATGAATGCGGGATTCAGAGGTATGGGAATACGTACTTAGTTGGATGTCCTCAGACAAGGTCAACGGACATTTTTATTACTGGTCAAACCTAGCATGAACATTATTGGATTCTTATTACTTAAGTGAGAGAGGAGTTGTAGATAAAAATGACCAGAGACGTATCATTCATCGGAATGTCACCACTATGTATAATTTGTTGATCGTACCCGTCAAGGAACATTGTAGCGTCTTGTTAAACGTCTTATACCACGTTAATAAATTATAATAACTTTACCTACGAGTTGAGTATAATCATGTTGGCCAAATTTGCCTACCACTCGTTGGAGTTCTGTTGACTAGCTCTTTATCAATTTTCATTCTACATTCGCGTCAAGATGCTAGTACACTGGTACATCTATCACCAGCTATCATGTGATCTGAAACGAGCTCAACAGTCAGCTACGTTCTGTTGTATGGGGTGTCTTTTGTCGGTGGTTACCCGGATATAGGCGTTTGTCTGGGCCATCGCATATCTGAATCTAATCTTCAGCAATCCGAGCATGTATTTCATGCGTACAGCTCAAAACTAGCCGCATCCCTCATTTTGAATGCGACCCAGTCGTTCACACTGTGATATTGACAACGTGAGTATTCCTAGCCCGTACCCGATTACTGATTGTACCCTTTTCAAAAAATGTATTCTCCGCCCCATGATGTGGTACGAGGATGCTTTCTATCACAAAAGTAAGATAATCTCTGTGTTTTTTGGGGTTTTGTTTTTGTTTTTTTTTGGTTTGTTTTGTAGTTTTTGTTGTTTTGTTTTTGTTTTTTTAATATTTATTTAACGTATAAGCGCAATTGTGATTGTCCCTATTTACAATGATTTGACAAATGTGATGCCACTTTCTCATATCGGCAGTTGTTCATATTATTTGGAATTGAAAACAATATATATCCTAATTATACTGATCAAAAAAAGTTAAAGGCCACTTTCAATTTTTAGGTCATTTCAACTAAGCTGTTTTTTTTTAAACCTGAACACTCAGTCAAAAAAGTTTTGCTGCATTTAGTTGCATGCTTAAACAATGTTTTTTAATCTGACAATAAACAAAATCTGTGTTACGTGTGTGTACGTCCAAGGTCAATCAAATGTACGTGGTGGAAATGGAAATAATGCATGTTTGAAAATGCTTCCTATGGCAAAGCCTGTTGATAACATTGCTGAAATTTGCTTTTCACGTGCAAGTCGTGACTATAGTGAACACATGTCACCCACTTTTCGGAAGGAACGGGCAATTTTTGCACCCGGTAATCTTACCAGGGGAGCGAATCACGTTCGTTTACCTGAGTTTCTCACGCGAGCTGATTTGCCAATTATCGGCAATTAGGCAGACACGCGTAGAAATAAACGGTTTGTTTGTTTGATCATTTCAAGGGCGATAATAATACTTCCAGATCACCTTTGATGTCAGACATTTTAGGGGACTTAAGTATTTGATCTACGGAAGGGGGAGATAATCTATGAAGGCACGTTCGCACGGGATGCCTTTTGATATCACGTCGGCATCGCGAGTGAGCGAACCGTAGAATCATTTATCTCGGAAGAAAAGCTCGTTGAGTTTCCATGCAACGCCGACGGTGTGAATTGTAACATCTTTTAGAGATATTACCCTAAATCTGTATAAATACAGCGCTCTCCCAAACTCAGTATTAGAGTCGCTCAGAAATTTCTTGGATAATCTAAGCACGTAGGACTAGAACCATTTCTGTCGCTGGATATGTTAAATTGTCCCGGGGGATTTAATTTTCTGATTTGTGGTAATAGAAATAGTGCTTAAGTGTTAAAATATGTAAGGTTTACCATTTTATTAAATATAATTCCCTAGCGTTTAAAACTAGTGAAATAACCTAACGCATAGATATTTCTTGCCAGTCGTTCAGAGTAATGTAATTTCAAATACCCCATTTTTCTTACACACGAAGATACGGCTTAGCTGACTGAGATTATTTAGTGTGACGGATCAGTGAGCGAATAGAATTCACATTATATTTCATTGTGTGAAATTAAAATAGTGACTAGAGTAATTGTTATGTGACTAAACAACATACGCTGACTAATAGCTAGTAGTGACAGGCAGATTTTTTAAAAGTGCGCGTATAGATAAATTGAATAAAAGACTTGGTGCGCTGTTCACTTTCTCGCAGGCAATACGGGGAAGGGCACATACCCTTCTTTCCCGACATGCCATAGCGAAAACTTACGGACAGGATAGTTGCAGTTTTTTAAAAATGTTCTTTCTTCCTTATCTAGCACTCAATCAAAACCCAGCTGCCAGCGGTCTAAATATCACCAGTAACATTCTTATTATTATTGGGTCTTCGATTTTTGGACCTGTTTGGTCCTCTTTCTGCATTCATAGAGAGAGACCAAATATAAACAATAAGAGTAATTGTAGCTGGACGATACCTTTACCCAGAAGTATTTATCAAAATTTTCCAGCCCACTGGGCATACACGGCTGTTTGCGAGCGATCTTTTAGTTTTACCTTACCACGCTATTTATAGCTATAGTGACAGAGGTCACGTGGTCAACTTCCTAACGGGAAAAAATGTGGCGGTGTTTACTTTTGATTGTGCTTAATTAATGCTTTTAGGTTACTTTATTATTATAAATACCGGCTTTAATTTTGCATAAAGCTAGACTAGACATGTTAGAGTAAATCTTAGAACAAGAACAAACATTTTATCACAATTATAACAGAATATATAATAGTCTGAAATAGTGTAAAATTTACTTTTTTAAATATTTTGTTATGGTTTGTTTCTAATGCACTTTACACTAAAACGATCACAATCAACGTGCATAACAAATTACAGAAATCAAAAGTAGAAAACCTGCAGAAAATGGATATCATAGTTTTGTTTTGGTTGCATGCGTCAAATATTAATTATTGAAACATTAAATTGCAAGTCCACATTTATTACCTTAAAATAACACACCCAATTGTCCCCAAAACATGAGAGCTAACAATGATCTCAATCATACATCACGATGGTCATGTAAAAATGAGTACGGTCATGAGTAAAACGAAATGTTCAATTTAATAGATAAATAGGTGTATTTAATAAATACACATATTAAATGATTTCCACACTCTGTTAATTCTGTCACTCTCACGCAACAACTGCCATAATTTGCTCTAGCCCCAACATTTCGCTCAGTTATCATTCACACTTCCGTTTTTTTAATAGGAGGAATCTGTACATTCACAGAGGGCGAAATTTGTAACAAATGAGTTTCCATTATAAATTTTAATTGTGAAGTTATATTTTTAATACCGCTGGCGCGTCTTTCAATTTTGGAAATAGTGGAATGTACAAATTCTCCTCTCATGTGCCTGCTGCAGGTCTAGTGAGTCAGTTGATGTTTCAACAATATGTTTCCTAACAATGTCTAGAAATTGAGATCGCTTACGTTTTGTAGGCGTTTTGGTGACTGATGTTTCTCTTCTATGTTTAATTAGTTTTTATAGTACAATAGGCTGTCCTCTGGATTTGCATTTTGTGATATTATTTTTTGCTGTTTCTAGTTTTTTTCTAACAATGGATGTGAATAGGGGTTCTTCCTCTTGTGTTAGTGGTTGTGAAGGTGGCTTAGCAAGTAACTGTTGTACTGTGATGTCTCTTTTGAAGACAGGCGAGGTGGATGTACTTGTCGTATGAATAACTGACTTGGTAGGTGTAGAAGTAGCAACAAAAACTGGCATGCTAGGGTGAGTAGTGTTATCCACCTCCAAATGAATAATGGTATCGCCTTTAATGTGAGCTGACACAGCAACCTCCAGCTGAACAATATCATCACTAGTGTAGGCAGGCACATCAACCTCCTACTGTACAGAGCTATCCTGATTACAGCTAACTGACTGACTACAGCTAACTGACTGACTACAACTAACTGACTGACTACAACTAATTGACTGACTACAGCTAACTGACTGACTACAACTAACTGACTGACTAGACAAGGAGAGGTCAGAAAGAACATCACAGGGGATAGAGCAGCTTTTTGTTTTTAAAACACCAAAAGATGTCTTTGCAAAATAATTGCACAGTTGACATTCACTTATAGTTAATTTATGGTCATAGTCTTTCCAGATGTGCTGACTGTTTTCCGATAGTAACTTGGCTGTTTCAAGACACTTCTCATTATGCCTCCTTTTTGCGTTTTGTATTGGTAAGTAACACTTCCTACAAAATATAGTTGAATGCTCTGTCGGTTTATCATCTGATACGTTAATTCCAAACACAAAGAACAGATCACTAACGTGATTCGAGCAGTTCAGTGCATTCAGTTTTTAACTTTTTGTTTGGGAAGTTAATGCTCTCTTGCCACAGGCTCTGCACAGTGCACTGGCACAATTCATATGATTCAACAAAGATGTTCCATTTCGTTGTTATGTAGTAATAGTTTACTTGTGTATGTATAAAGATAATATAATATTTGGGAGTATCACGTCTAACACCACGCTGTAGAATGCTTTATCTGTGAATGAAAGTAGATATACAAACAGTTACTTTGAATTCTTTGACAGCCGTGGTGTGCACAGGATTGTCTACCAAAGAACACTAATGGAACAGTCCTTATATCACACACATTAAAAAAAGACATTCATATTATAAATACAAGATTAACAAGACTTGAAAAATAGATCAAAGTATGTGGAGTTAATCTATCTATAGCTTTACATGTTCTCTGACGCTTATATACGTAGCTAAATATAATTATAAATGAAAGAAAATGCAAAAACAGATCGTGCTTTACAAAAAGTTATTTTTTTACAACCTTATTTCAGATTTGCGAGTATCAGGAATGCTTTTACAGTGATTTAAATGTTATAAAATCTGGTGACAATATGCTTGTTCTTGTAATGCCAAACTCACAAAACTGACTACCACACATTCTCAAGATATGAAACCAAAAAAAAGTATGTGGAAATAATCTTTAGCTTCCCTTCGAGAAGTCTATATAATTATAAACGCATATGAATGGGCCGATTTTTAGATATTACATTAATAAATAGATTACTTCTGTTATGAATTTCCTCAAATGATGGCGCTGTTTTCAAAAGTCTGTAACTCCGTCAAAAATAATTTCAAACAAAAAAAAAATGCAATCAAAAATAGAACACAGAACAAAGTTATAGTACACAAAAGAATTTTAGCGCTCTGTTTATATAGAACGAGTGGGTAATGATTTATGTATTAACGATTTTACACACACATCAGCTGATTTTCCCCGCCAAAACCCTCAGTAGTCTTTTACGGTGCTCATGAAGATTTATTACCCGGTGTCAGGAGTCCGGTCGCTGAAACTAAAAGAGCGCTCTGGTATATGGCACAAACAGCCGTGCATACGAAAGAACATATATTCCTGACGTTTGACAGTCGTGGCAACGGAGTAATCCAAAACTACGCTGTTTCAAAATCGGTACTCACCATAAGTCATCCGATAGGATTTACCATCATCATCAGTGTTTTTTCTCCACATGATAACATTTAGCTTTGCAACCAGATTCTTTGCAATATGGGAATTACTTTCTCCTCTTTTTCAACTGTGAACGTCCAGAGCACGTCTTGATTCAGTAACTATTTGTGGTGACAGTGATTCCATTCAGGGAACATTACAACACCAAATTATTATTCGATATATAGGCTGGACTGGGGCTTTCTTTGGGCACCCCACCTGACAGTATATCAGGGACTATTGTATGTTTTCAATGGATACCAACATCACTAGTAGGTAAGCGAGATTGTGTGTGGCCACAGAATGACAGAGTGAGAGATAGAGAGAGTGGAAATTTTCCTTTGTTACAATCATTGTACTAACTATACTATTTTTTTATTTCGCTAACCTGAGTATTTTACTGGATAGCTTAAGTAAGAACTTTGTTCTTTTTCTTTACTGTCTATTCTATACCCTAGTGTTAATCTTTGGCCTTTTTGGTTATTAACCTCTTTGGGATCTTTTCTCAACAGGGGGAGGGCACTCATTGGGTTATTTTCCTATGTCTGTAAACATGAATATATTGATTTGTATATGTTTGATGTTGTAAGAAGTTTAAGTGATAATAAACTAAACAAAAACTTAATTTAGTGTATCGGTCAGACACATACCCAATTATCCATAAATTTTCACGTTTTTGTGTCTTGTTGTCACATAATTGTGTGTGTGTGGGTGTGTAGTGTAATTTATATTTCATATAGGGAGATAAAGGTCGTCTGATCTTAAAATATCGTCGTATAGATAGGCTGGACTAGAGGAACTACTCACTCCAGAGACTGATCTTCCTCTTACACTATCCCCTCGTGAAAATCTATTTCTTACACCTTTATTCTCACATATTTACCACTATCACCTCTACTCAGACGGGACCAAATAAATCTCTAACCTATCTAAAAAAATGTACGACCCTTACAAAGACTCAAAAAGAATGTACGTATTTCATCTTTTTTTAACCTACTTGACCAGTGTGTTGAAAGACATGTAACAATTACCGATTGCAACTCAACTGCGAAAGTTTCACTTCAAATACCCGCTGCGCGCATGCGCATTTTTTTTTAGTCTTTGTAAGGTATGCTTAAAAACTTGCAGAGATTATTTTACTTTGGTGATATAAAGCATCCTCGTACCACGTCATGGGGCCGAGAATACATTTTTTGAAAAGGGTGCAATCTTTTATGGACACCCTGTATATACTCTCCCGAAAATAGTTACAATCAACAAAGAAAATCGTTCAAATGACGGTGTTCAGGAACAGTTTGATTACACTGTATGATGGAAATAAAAAAAACACACTCTAAGAATGTACGTCTATCTGCTCATCCGGGAACGGAAACAGCACAGTATAATTAAAAACCCTTCAAGTTTGATGGGTTATTGCTAGTTATGAGAATAAATGCAAGAAATGAAAACAAGATTGAAGTTGAAGAAACAAAAGGATGTAGAATCGTACACATATCTTGGTAGTAATATAGACAATGTTGGAGGGACAGACAATGATATCAAAATAAGAATTCAAAAAGCAAGAGGCGCTTTCATTGCGTTAGGAAACATATGGAGAACAAGAGAAATCAAGTCCAACACGAAAATATGAATCTTCAACTCAAATGTCAAGTCAGTCCTATTGTATGGCTCTGAGACATGGAGAGCAACAAAAACAACAACCAAAAAGCTACAGACTTTTATAAACCAGTGCTTGCGTAGAATAGAAGGACTGAAATGGTATGACAAAGTCACAAATGTGGAATTGATGACAAGAACCAGACACGTGCCAGTGGAACAAGAGTTGAGAAGAAGACGCTGGTGATGGATAGGACACACATTAAGGAAACCTGTTGATAGCATTACAAGACAGTCCTTGTTCTGGAATCCACAGGGAAAGAGTGGCAGAGGTAGACCAAAAGCACATGGAGAAGAGAACTGGATACAGAGGTGAAAATGATGAGGAAAACATGGAAAGAACTTGAGCAGATGTGTAGTGGATTTGATGGTATTGTATGATGGTGATATTACTAAGTGTGATGCATGAGGTCAGCTGTGAAGGCTCCTGAGATAAAATGTAGCTGTGAATTGTCAGAAGGCCCTTCTTGCTACCACTACGACCTCACACCTATCTTTTTTTACTAATGAATGTGGCTACGTTAAATGTCTAGGGTAATGATATGTAATGTGTTGTGGTAGTTTACAGACACACACACAGATATTTACTAAGTCTAATAATATTAATAAACTGTTATAATACACGGAACTAACTCAGTTGTGTAAAATTTTGATAGTAATTTTCTTACATTTATTTGTTCTGGACCAAGGTTTTATTTTGGCCAGAACATATGAAAGGTTTTAGAAATTATGAAAAAATGCATGAATATTACATAATAAATGCAAGGTGTGTACATATATATGTTACTAGACTAGTTAATATTATTATTGGTTATAGTACTAATCTATTGTGGGAGAACTTTTAATGGATGTGCTGTTGGGGTGGCCTCATCACTCCCTGTCTATGGCGATTACACATTGTCCAGTTAATTGATGGAATTTTTATGGGTGTGTTAGGAAATAAGTTGAGTTGGTGAACTCTCAGCAGACCAGGCGCTCACGTAACTTGAAGGTGTAGCTCTGGTGCTGAGATCTGGTGGCCCCACCTCTCCGTGCTTGGGGGGCAATATCAGAAGTCTGGTGGCCCCACCTCTCCGTGCTTGGGGGGCAATATCAGAAATATGGTGGCCCCACCTCTCCGTGCTTGGGGGCAATATCAGAAATATGGTGGCCCCACCTCTCCGTGCTTGGGGGCAATATCAGAAATATGGTGGCCCCACCTCTCCGTGCTTGGGGGCAATATCAGAAGTCTGGTGGCCCCACTTCTCCGTGCTTGGGGGCTATAATAGGCTGCTCTGACCAAATATTACTGCACGGGTCCACTCTGGTAAAATTCAACGACTCATTTGACACCGCATTGGTGCCAACTGAAACTCACAGCTCTGCAATCAAAGTATTAGTCATGTGTCAGAATTCCATCCTCTAACCATTTCTGGACACAACACTACACAACAACAACACCACATAGACGGGTCAGATCTTTCTGACCAAACAACACATCTTACCAAATTGGTTTCACATAGGCTAAGTTCTCCCAGACTACAGATTCTGAAATATGTTCATTAGTTTCTGTAACCGCGTATACCGTAAGTTTTCAGATACAGGCTATATTAACATATAAAATAAATTTTTATAGAAACAGAAGATTAAAAAAGTCTTGGCGCAGATGTTTAATTAAACCAGGTTAGCTTCGAAAAGCCACGCATTATTTTAGGCTAAGCTTCGCTTCGTAACGCCAAGCATTAATTAGAGTAGCTTCGCTTACGCCAAGCATTGGTCACGTGATTTTCCCACCAATGGTTAGGCTGAGTCTTTCTTTCCCCGGAATGAACAAGAGACGAAGCCATTTTTTTAGTCAGTAATGAATTTAGAGCGGTGGAGACAAGACGTAATTCTCTTTGCTCAGCGATATTCTATAGAGGAGATTGACTTCGCACAATTAATGCAACTGTGTAACTTCGAAATGTGGAATGTGTTGATTTGTGAATTCACGAGAAACGTAAGTAGTGCTAAGAATTGCATGCAATAACTGTTAGAGCCCACAGTCATAACTGAAACGGAGCTACGCTCGAAAACTGGGTAAAGAATTGTAAACCCAGGCATATATCTGAACCTTTTACCAAGAATGAAGGTCCTTAAGCTGAGAGAAAGTCAAACTAAGGAATACTAATGAATAAGAGAAAGTTTGGCTCTTCATTGAAATGAAGAGATAAGAAAAACGTGAAATCTAGACCACATTAACAAATAAACGAAGGAACACTAGAAGGATAGAGGAGCCACGCCATGTTTTAGCAACTTGAAAAGATTACGAGATGCAATAAGGAATATTGCATCATTAAAATAATGCATTGACTTTTTATGCTTGTTTATTAAATGTCAACATGCTATTATGCAAATTTGGTGTGGTTACCATTTGACTTAACCCAGTTCTTGTTGGAAATTGAATAAACATTTGTTTCATTGAACACAAATGCTGTTGACGAATCATATGTTTGCAGTTAGCCATCATACCAATTATTAAAGGATCATGCCAAAGCTAATCGTTGCAGGTGCAACACAAATAATAACCATATGCTCTAAAAATAAAACATCATAGAGGATTGTCCCCGAACCTGGTAAATTCCTGTAAGTCTGTAGAGAGAAATCATCACCTCTAGCAGGCTAGCTAGTAATCAAAATCTAATACTCTCGAGTTAAACAGCAACCCCCACTACCCTGCCCGGCCACACATTGCAACTTGTTGCCTAGTGACCAGTCCTCTACAAAAGAGCAGAAGCGAAGATGGATCAATTAATGGAAAATTTCCAGCAACTTGGGGTAGAACAGCAGCAGCAACAGGAAAACAGATTCGCTCAAGCACAACCACTGCAGCCCCAGGACAGACAAAATATGGAAGGACCAACAATAATAGCGCTACGGCAAATTACTGAAACCCTACAGAAAAATGACAACTACGCGAAATTCACACAAGTTAGATCCATTGTTCAGCCGTTTGATGGAAACAAAAAAAATTTCAGAAGATGGTTGTCCGACATGGATAAATTTGCGGCACTAGCAGAGGCAACAACGGATGAAGAGAAAAAGAAAATCGCTCTGTTAGGTTCTGATTCGTACGTGACTGATTTTTTAAGAAGGAGGTCCCAGCAGTACCCCACAGAAACCTACGAGTCCCTAAAAAAAGAGCTCACCCAGAGATATGGGGAAATCATAGACAAAATGCATGCTTGGTCAGTCCTTAGAAGCATGAAACAGGAAAGAGATGAATCGGTACAACTTTTTGGAGATCGATTCCTCAATATGGCAGAAGAGGCATTTTGCGGAGAAATCCCTACCACACCTGATGTAGAAATACAGTTAGTGGGGATATTTGCCGATGGCCTTAGAGCGGAAAATATCAGAAGGCATCTTATTAGAAAAGACACCAAGACTATTGCTGAAACAATCCAAGCAGCAATACAGGAGGAAAATCTTCACCGAAGGTTCCAACAAAGAGCAGGTAGGGAACCCCGACCAGAATATAGGGACTATGATGAGCATGAGCCTATGGAAGTTGACCATACCAGGAGGCAATGGACTCGCCCACGAATACGTGATGATAGACCCCGCAATTATAGACCCCCCACACAGAGGCAAAACGACGTCAATAATGTCAATACAAACGGATGCTTTACATGCGGTAGGCTCGGACATGGTTACAAGTCCTGTAGAGCAAATTACAATCATGCACCACCCAGAAGAGGAGGTTACCAACCACAACAACCCGCACCACCCCCACGTGATTACACCAGAAATCAGTATACCAGAGGCGCACCTCAACCCCTCATGCGTCAGGGAAACGGCCGCGCCACTCACTAAACAGGACCGTTAGTGAGGGCAACAATCACAGAAACTGGTCCAAAACAAAAGAAACAACACAGAACAGAAATTGTCAAGTGGGCCCATCCAGTAAAATACAATATGAAGAAATGTTGCATGATGGAACTAAAATACATCCGGACCCCAGTTCCTGCATCATGTCTATACAGGGCCAACAATATAGGGCACTGGTAGATACAGGAGCATCCATCAGCCTTATTAGGTTCCAGCTGTTCAAGAGGATCCAACACTTAGTACGATTTCAACCGTCCAAAACACACCTAGCTTCAGTCACGGGACAAAGACTAAATTCAGTTGGGACAGCATGGCTAAAATTTTCCTTAGGCGAAACAAATTTTGAACACCCATTTGTCATTACTAAAGGAATGTCTAGAAATCTTATCCTAGGGAGAGATTTTTTTAACAAACACAAAGTTCGAATATACTATGACCTCCACAAAATCAAAGTCAACAATACGTACATAGATCTCCAGGACGATATCCACATAGCGTCTTTAGTAAGGATTACAGCTCCCATAACGGTGGCTCCAAACTCCCTGGTCATAGCAAAAGGCAGAGTAAAAAATTCTGAGTACATAACACCAGGGCAATCAATTCAAGTACAGCCCCTAGCAGAAGAAAGCATTATTGATGACCCATTGTTGCAAATTACAGAGGGAATCGCTGAAGTCTCGAAGTCCAGAGATTTCCCCATCATGATATTGAATATGTCAGGAAAAACTACCACTATAAAAAGAGGCACAGTTGTAGCGCAAGTGGATACGTCAACAATAAAACAAACCAAAACCAATAGAGACCATCCACAAATTGTCTCAACCACTCCCACTGGACATAATGCACGAAATCGCAGTACAAATAACCATAGTACACGGAAAGTAAACAGTTATAAGGCAGAAAAAGGCAGTAACATCAGTCACAGTCATGTTACACCACAGCATACCCTACCCAGATGGCAGAAACGAACCAGTCCATACATAAAGAGAGAAAGGCCACAGTATGAAAATGACTATAATTACTCATTCTTGCGCCCCAGCACACCAAGAGAAAAGATGAAGTGCTGTATATCACAGAGTAACAGAGAAACAGAAATTGTCTTGCCAGGAGGATATCCAAAGCGACAAGACAGTGATACATGCCCCATGGAGTATCAATATAACTCAAAAACAGGTGGATATGATAAAGTCCCAAAACCAATTGAAATTTCCGAAGAAAAGGAAGAATTGTTATATGACTATACCACAGGAGGATACTATAGCAGCAAAGTTGGAAACAGAAAGAATGAAAAATTTTCGCCCAGGGAAAGAAGACAGCCCTATAGCACAAACAGAAGAAATACAGTAACGTACGCGGATAAGCGCAGTTACGACAGAAATAATCAGAAAAAAATGGCACAACAACGACTACCCCAGAAATATAATAAGAAATGAATATACAGTAAATGCAGTGACAAATGGAAATGCACACAGTACATGGCAGAGGAGACAGTACCAAGCACAGCCCAATGAACGGCAAAGAACTACGCAAAAGAAAGCCACATACCAGGAGCAGAGATTTTCACAAGATGCAAGAAAAATGTCCCAAAATTATGGGAATGAAACGGAGGCATCAAGACAGACCAGAGATGTCATAGCAGATCATAAATACAGAGAGAGAATAGCTCAGTTACTTGCAACCCTGAATGCCACAGAAGATAATAAGCAACGTTTGAAAACGTTTGTAGAAAAGCACCAAGATGTATTCGCACTCAATGACATGGAATTAGGCAGAACTAACACTGTCACAATGGACATTCAAACAACCACAGAGGAGCCAATACATATGAAACACTATCATACGCCCTTGAAAAAATAGAGAACTCGTGGAAAGGTCTATAAATGAAATGCTACAGGCAGGAATCATCGAAAGATCCCGTTCCCAATGGTCCTCACCCATAGTGATCGTAACAAAGAAAGACGGCTCCAGTCGCTTTTGCTGCGACTACCGTGCCCTTAACAAAATCACAAAAGTCATTTCCTACCCCCTCCCCAGGATAGACGATCTACTTGCGACGTTAGGAAAGTCTACATACTTTACCACACTTGATGCAAGGTCAGGCTTTTGGTGCATCCCCATGACACCTGAGGCAAAACAGAAATCCACATTCTGTTCACATATGGGAAGTTTTTTTTTTGGAATGTTATGCCATTTGGTCTAAAAGGATCTCCAGCAACATATATGTCACTCATGGATGAAGTGTTAAAGGGTCTACATCCATTTGCCCTGGCATACATAGACGATATCCTGATACATACCGCAGGCACGATGGAAGACCACCTCCGCAAGGTTGAAACAGTGTTTGATAGACTCAGGCATCACCAAATAAAGTTAAAACTGTCGAAGTGTGAGTTTCTAAAGACAGAAACAAAATATTTAGGCTTTGTCATCAATAGACATGGCGTCAGACCTGATGAAGATAAAGTCAAAGCCATAAGAGAAATGCCTAGCCCCAAGACGGTGAGACAAACACGCTCATTTATTGGTACAATAGGGTACTATAGACGCCACATCATCAATTTCTCCAGAGCAGCAGAGCCTTTGATAGCCCTTACCCGCAAGTATGCACGCTTCAAATGGACAGAAGACTGCCAGAGATCCTTTGAGTATCTAAAAAATGCCCTAACCACCATCCCACTGCTTGGACATCCAGATATTTCTCAGCCCATGATACTATACGCCGATGCCTCAGATAACGCAATTGGTGCTTGTTTGGTCCAACCTGTACTAGAAGATGAAACACCCATCCTACCAAACATTCCAAAAGAGAAACCCATTGCATTCCTATCCCACGCATTGTCAAAGTCACAAAAACGGTGGACCACCACTGAGAAAGAAGCATATGCTATTCACTATGCAGTACAAAAGTTTGACTTTTACGTCAGAGGAACTAAACTCATTATAAGAACTGATCATCAACCTTTGGTTAACTGGCTCACCAAAACACAGAACAGCCAAAGAAGTTACAGACATGGGCAATGAATTTACAGTCCTACGACACCACTATCGAACATATCCCAGGCGAAATGAACACCTGTGCAGACCTCTTATCCAGGATTAAATATGATGATGAAACGGAAGTGAAAACAAATAGAGTCAAAAATGATGGCACATCCTCAGAGATTGACGATAATGCTAAAGAAATTAATGAAATTACTTCATCAAGTCGAAGAAGTACCTCAGATTCCGCCACTCAAGTAGAAGAAGAAAGCCAAGAGATGTTTGACATGAGAGTAGAACAAGCGAAAGATGCAGAAATTGTCAAGCTGCTCACATACGTGAAAGAAAACCCAACAAAAAGTAAAGATTTTACAGTACACCCAACGGATGGAATTCTATACTATATTGATCAGAAACAAGAAGGGACACTAAGAAAAGTCATTCCAGCACATCTAGTCCCAGAAGTATTGCTACAGTTTCATGATAACAACGGGCACATGGGAAGAGACGAAACAATTGATGTCATAAAGAAAAGGTATTATTGGCAAACTTTCTACAAGGACATTACAGAATATGTAGCCACCTGTAGAACATGTAAATTGAGAAACATGAAGCCACATTTAATTCCCCTTCAAGAAATGCAACCTTCCCATTACCCCATGCAAACAGTGAGCATTGACTTATCAGGTCCTTACCCACTCACCCAATCAGGCAACAAATACCTCCTGCACATAGTTGACCAATACTCTGTGTGGCCAGAAAGTTACCCACTCAGTGATGCCACATCGCAGTCCATCACGCAAATTTTTTTACAAGAATTCATTCCCAGGCATGGCTGTCCAAAACGAATCATTTCAGACAACGGTAAACAGTTTATAGGTAACCCATTTAAAGCCACCTTACACCAGCTGAATATTGAGCATACTACAACCACTTATTATTGCCCAAATGCAAATGGCAGAAATGAACGCATGCACGCCACCCTACATGATATAATTAGCAAATATATCAAGGGGAACCACCAATACTGGGACCTATACATTAACCAAGCTCTTGAAGCCATCCGAGTAAACGTGAACGATACCACAGGAATGTCACCCTTTCTCATGCTATACGGAAGAGAAGCAAACTTTCCGTTAGACAACCTACTTCGCCCACAAAGAAAATACATGGGAGAAGACCCCATCGAAATAATCCTTCAAGAAAAGTATAAAGCTCACCAGATTGCACAACGAAATACGCAGAAGGCATTTCACAAGAAACAGAAACAACATGATAAATCAGCCAAGCTACCAACATACAAAATAGGAGACAGAGTATACTACAAGAAACATATACGCAGTTCAAAATTCGATGACCGATGGTTAGATGGCTACAAAATCATGAAACAAACTACGCCTGTAAACTTCATTATTTGGAATGAAGAGAAACAACACCAAACAAAAGCTCACGTAAAACAAATAAAAATTGATAATCACCGGCCCATTCCGCCTCTGACGACAAATACAAGACCAGTCAGAAAAGCCACCCTAAATTATAATCCATCCAGCACAGATTCGTCTGACATATCAGAGTCAGAGACGACAGACTCTGAATTTTACCAAGACGACCACATACCCAGACCACCCACAGATGAAATACATCGAGCAAGACAACAACAACGAGACTCGTCCGAAAGCGAAGAAGATATCCCACCACTTGAATTGCGTAATCGACTCCAGGACAGAGACCTGCGCATTAGAAATGAAGAAATAATGCCTCAGACGTCACACGATGACAACAACCAAGCACCTTATATCCACACTCAAACTTACTCCCGCAGTGATAAATCGTCAGCTGATACCTATCACACCCCCAGTTCAGGCAGTTCTAGTTTTAACACTAGTGAAAACCAAACACTGCTATACCACAAGAACAAGATTGCTCGTTCAAAACAATCAGATCCTGAAGAAACTATACCCAAGCAGATTGTTGAACCATATACCAGCGATCTTTATGGAGACGAAACAGAACAAGACAGCATAGCTTTGTCAGACCCCAACGAACATAATGACAGAAAAATGGTAGAATTATACGAACAAGAAACAGACATTGATACAGCTAGTTCCATTGAAACCAGTGATGCGGATAGTACATTATTTGTACCAGTCAGCTCCAGCGTCAAACGCGCCTATAAAACAGAATCTGATGACTCAATCCCTAGCAACAAAATTCCGCGTATACAGCACAACTATATCAGACGAAAGATTCTGAAGAAACGCAATCATGTTCCAAAACCAAGCCGAGAAGTGTTAGCCTCATCTCAACTAGTCAAAAACAACAGTGTGCAAATTACTGTGCCCATTGTAACCGGTGCTAACGTTCAGCACAACCAGGTCAGAAGAAAAATCAAGGCGAAACATATACCTGCCTCAAAACCAACAGATGTTCCAGCCATACAAACCCCTACCACAGTGAAACCATCACCGCAATCAAAAGATGTTAAGCCATCACCGCATTCGTCAATGTCCTCAGTGTCCCAACAATTAGCAAATGCAGTGTCGTCGCCTATCACACCCGTCACCACTGCTACTCAGTATGATGCTCGCCTAAGCAGTCGGGACATTGCAAGGTTAGAGATGGCAGAGAAACTGAAGGAACTACTAAAACTTTGCTGAGACACGCCCCTCAAGTCTTCAATGTACATGCCATCCCATGTACCGTCACCGCGAATGTGCACTTAATTTTTAACAATGTACTAACTCTCCCCATGTACTCTATTTTCAGTCTTGGACAGTTCAAATGACTTGCTTACAGACTAAGATGTCAAAGCCTCACTGAGAAAGTTATTTTTTCCAGCCTTAGAATAATGATGCCCAGAAAGAAATCAAGACCAGCCCACGGAGGATTCTAGTTAGACATTTTATTTGGATTATTGAAATAAAGATGACACAGATGATACAATGTTCTTTGTTTACAGACACCCTTATTAGTCAGACAGTTTTTGATATTCAGAATGTTACACAACTTTACCTATAACACATGTGTCATACTATTCTGTTGTAACATTGATCTCTACTTTTGAAACGAATCATATTCCATGTTTCATTCACCAGACTTCTTGTCCTTGCAGATCCAGAGTCCTGTATTTTCATGCAGACACTGTACACCAGTAGTTTTGTTTTCTTACCCCATACTAATATTTCTTTGATCTATATTATGCTAAACTCCTTTATATCTATCACCTTGATCAATCATACTGTTCATACTATGACATCTCTCAACAGCACATAATTCATACCCAAAACTAGTATTGTAGGTTATGCTATTTTTCTCCACAGGATTATTTCAAATGTACATTATTATTTTAGACCCAGATGTATATTAGTACTGTCAAAAATTTTACTGCCTATCACAAATACCCCAATGACATTTGCGCATGCTGAATTTCTGCAAATGAAGAATCCCTTGAGAGCATTAGTATATGCTAACCCCAGATTGAACAAATTGCACCTATTTGTTGATGATGCCGTTGCCCATGTTAAAGAAATAGCATTTGCACATGCTGACCTAGCAAATGAAATACCCCATTACCGCATGATAACCACTAATGACACATGAGATGAAGAAGCAACAGGTTATGTATGATGAAGATGACATTTTATATTAAGGTGAAACTTTATGTTGTCACAGCTGAGATTTTGTTGAAATGTTGATGCACAAAATCCCCCACATTAACATTGGAGGAGGAATAATCTTAGTCTTTCGTGGTTACGAGATAAGACAAGGATATAATAGAATATTTGATGAATACCATGGAACAAATCAGAGCAGATGATTGTTGCACATATGAGGACCATATTTGAAGTCATTATTGAAGGATTATCAGTAGACAAGAGACATAAATGAATTATGATAATCCCATGGAACCACAGGTACTAAGGACACAAAATGGAGATTAAATAATGGAGAAAAAAAAAATAATGACTGAATAATTGCTACACCCAGAGGTAAAGGAAATAGAGATACATCCGCATTTTTGGAGAAGATATCTTTTTTTTTTTTGATTTTTGCTCATTGCCTTTGTAATATGAACATTGTTATACAACAAATGACTATTCCTTATCACGAATTACAGAATGTTGTAAGATAGTTAGAATAAATTGACAATGTACTATACTCATAACATACCCAGAATTACAGGAGAGAAAATAAATAAATGGTTGATGAAATTGGACATACTGAGATTTGCTCACCCCGAGGATATTGGATAAGAAAATAACGTTATCCCAAGGACAGACATGTCACAGATATAGTACATGGACAATTAATAAGGATATATTTCCAGTACAGAATAAGAGGAATAGGAAGGATCCACATTTTAAAATATTGGAGCACCATGAGCGATGAATTGGACTTATAAAGGAAATGGAAATGGTACACTGTATGCAAGGATAACCAGAAATAATATGGTTAAATAGTAGTCAGAGTGCAAGGAACTTTGTCTTATAAGAATATTGTAGATTCCTCACGATCAATTGAATATTTTTTCTTCCTTTCCATGTCACATTTTTTGAGTGATGACCCCAAAATTTTTTTTCATCTCATATTGTCAAAAGTTCTTACATCTCAGTTAAATGTTTCCATAAATAATTGTTTGATGTGTTTTGCATAAATGTATTGCTAGATAAGGTACATAGGGAGTTACTAAGGATGAATTCTCAAGATAACAGGAGGACTAGAATAGATACAATGATATTGGTACACCATAAATGATACATTGGTGTTATAAAAAAAAAAAAAAAAAAAAAAAAGGAGACAAATATAAATTGTATACAAGGATGCATCGAGAGAGTGACAACATGGATACATATTGTCAAAAGTATAAGCAGTTGTCTTAAAAGAGAAAATAAAGTAATACGGAACCCAATGTAGAAAATTCATGATGATTTGGAAACTATATTTTTCTTTTCCCTTATATTTCATAAAATGATAGTAACACATTCGTCTGTTGGTTGCTGAATAATTTGATGTTTGAAAATTGATGTATGGTAAGTCAAAGAAGATCGTTGAAGAATAAATATATATATAAAATAATATTTCTAGGGAAGAGTTCAAAAAAAAAAAAAAAAAAAAATACTGTATTGACAGAAAAGAAGGAATGATTAGAAATAACTGACTAATGGACAGGATCACCACCAGACGTACGGATATTAGAGACAAACATCACATATTTTGAAGAAAAAAAAAAAAAATGTAATATAGAACATTTTCTACAGTGACGGACTTAGAACGAGTTTATACACTTACCATTTGGAAAATGTCTATAACAAGGAAACATACAAATAAATAAATAAGGATAAGCCATGAGGTTTTAATGCTTTTATTGTGAAAAATGATTACTTATAAAAATGATGCTGGTTGTATTATCGTATGATAAATATGCATATTATGTTTAGAGATGTTTTCTACATGTAATAATGAGCAAGTGGCTCATTCACTAAAAAAAAAAAAAAAAAAAAAAAAAAAAAATTTTTTTAGTACTTGCAGGCTTTTAATATGGAGCAAATAACAGTACAGAAAAGAGATAACACCCCCACCACATCCAAGAGAATGTAATCAACTATATTTTTGAATGAAATGTAATAGATTATGATAATCCAGCCAAGTTCTGCAAATAAGATAGTTTATTGTTCATTCCCCAGTGTTGCCACTCGTCACATTTTTTTAGTAATGATGACCTTATGAGTGTTTTGCAGATTTTGTTAGGCAGTGTTGCCAATTTGTAAATTTGGTGAAAAATATTATGATGTGATGAATAAGTTACACTTTTTGAAGTTGATGTCCACTACTAGTTTTTTTTTACATAGCAGACGACCTCATATAGACATAGGACCCCAGTATAGGAATTAAATTAAAATTTTTTGGAAATATTTTTGGACTTAGAAAAATTTTTGAACTTTAAATTTTTCTGAAAATTTTTTTGAACTTAGAAATTTTTGGGGATGGATTTTTGTTATTGATAGTACTCAAATGTCTCCCTACGGGATACATTTGCAGGGCCCCGGGATCTGTATGTAACCGCGTATACCGTAAGTTTTCAGATACAGGCTATATTAACATATAAAATAAATTTTTATAGAAACAGAAGATTAAAAAAGTCTTGGCGCAGATGTTTAATTAAACCAGGTTAGCTTCGAAAAGCCACGCATTATTTTAGGCTAAGCTTCGCTTCGTAACGCCAAGCATTAATTAGGGTAGCTTCGCTTACGCCAAGCATTGGTCACGTGATTTTCCCACCAATGGTTAGGCTGAGTCTTTCTTTCCCCGGAATGAACAAGAGACGAAGCCATTTTTTTAGTCAGTAATGAATTTAGAGCGGTGGAGACAAGACGTAATTCTCTTTGCTCAGCGATATTCTATAGAGGAGATTGACTTCGCACAATTAATGCAACTGTGTAACTTCGAAATGTGGAATGTGATGATTTGTGAATTCACGAGAAACGTAAGTAGTGCTAAGAATTGCATGCAATAACTGTTAGAGCCCACAGTCATAACTGAAACGGAGCTACGCTCGAAAACTGGGTAAAGAATTGTAAACCCAGGCATATATCTGAACCTTTTACCAAGAATGAAGGTCCTTAAGCTGAGAGAAAGTCAAACTAAGGAATACTAATGAATAAGAGAAAGTTTGGCTCTTCATTGAAATGAAGAGATAAGAAAAACGTGAAATCTAGACCACATTAACAAATAAACGAAGGAACACTAGAAGGATAGAGGAGCCACGCCATGTTTTAGCAACTTGAAAAGATTACGAAATGCAATAAGGAATATTGCATCATTAAAATAATGCATTGACTTTTTATATTTGTTTATTAAATGTCAACATGCTATTATGCAAATTTGGTGTGGTTACCATTTGACTTAACCCAGTTCTTTTTGGAAATTGAATAAACATTTGTTTCATTGAACACAAATGCTGTTGACGAATCATATGTTTGCAGTTAGCCATCATACCAATTATTAAAGGATCATGCCAAAGCTAATCGTTGCAGGTGCAACACAAATAATAACCATATGCTCTAAAAATAAAACATCATAGAGGATTGTCCCCGAACCTGGTAAATTCCTGTAAGTCTGTAGAGAGAAATCATCACCTCTAGCAGGCTAGCTAGTAATCAAAATCTAATACTCTCGAGTTAAACAGCAACCCCCACTACCATGCCCGGCCACATTTCCTGCCATAGAATAGGTTAGGTGATATGTTTCACTGATCTCAACACTTGATCTGTCCTTCCTAATCCTTGCTGGAGTTTATGTATTTTATTGTCTCTAGACCCTGAACTGGGGCGGGGGGTCTAGAGCGAACCCTTACTTGTTGTAAGGAACAGATTATGCTATTGCAGTATCAAATCACTCGAATTTTAAACAAATATTAAAATGTACAAAGAAATAATTTCAGTCTTACCAGAATTATGAATATAGTACACAGTTAAATAAATGCTAGCAAAACTCAGCTGAGCTGCTGGCCTTATGATGGCGTCCCTCTAAATACTTCAATAGCTTCGGGGAATTATACCACTTAATAAGTCACTGTGTCTACAAGGACAGCTAATACTGAATGGCACAAAATGCGCGTCTGAGCGCCGATAATATCTTCATCTAGGGCCAATCGCTGCCTATTCTTTTTTCAAATTCAAATATCCTACCACAAAGTCATTTCAGTCAGACCTCAGTCAAGTATGCCTTATTGTCTGTTGGTCCGTCCGTCTCTACTTGCGTTTCACAAAAAAACACACTTGTTTTTTGAACCAACCCTGCCTTCCCCTACACAATTCTGCCTTTAAAGTTATTTTAGCCACAATTCACCATCCCACCCCGTCTCTTCATTCCACTAGATTTTAGCACTTGCGTCTTCAAGGCCACAACTTTTTGAAAATTAGTGACATGTTTTATCTCAATGCAGACGTTCGCTGATATGAACAACACAGTCTTTTGTCAATATCTTTCGTATTATCTGTGCGTCTGGGGTCTATGTAGGGTTCGGGCCACGACGTCCCACCTACATCAATGGATGTTGAAGCGAACACATAGCCTCTCATATCCAGGTGCAGTGATCGCCGCGGAAGCTACTGTCTTGTAGTAAGCTTCTGGCATATGGCCTCTCCTGCACAAACGTGTCCATAGCAGCACCTTCACGAGGTGACCCCGTTCTCACAGAGTTTGCTATGGGGGCGACCGAGTGCCTGGCGGTATAACTGGGTCGGGAGTTGTTTGGGACCCCTCTTAAGGTGCAGGCGCAATACCCACCAGCGAGTGGACCATGCTCTGGCCAACACCAACCCAAACCCCACTCATGGGTTAAATGCTACTTTCTCTCTTTTCTACTTGCCTACCAAGCTTTCTCTGTCCAATCCTCGATAACCTCACCAAGGATCCTGAAGTGGTGATGGTAAAATATAGGTCATTACTTAGAAGGGATCCGGGCCCTGCCCAACGTCCCAGCTGCAGCAAGAGTGCCGTGCGACCTGACATTGCACCCATCGTCAGATTTTGTCCAACTCCTGAGACATGGGAAGCAAAGCCACTAAAACTCAATGGAAATTTAGAACCACTGTGCTGGGGAAAATCGTGAAGGCATAGGATGCAGGACGTGACACAGCCACAGCAAAAGCTCAGCCACAGAACGAAGAAATGAGGCCTGCATCGTGAGCGCTTGTGACTAGCGGGGAATGCATCTCTGTGAACCCCACCTGAACCCCCAAAGCAAAGTGATCTTTAGAGCCAAAAAGGTGAGTGGCCAAGCAAACCAACCCAATACTCATGGAGGAAGACATACCCATTGCATTCTTTGGGAGGGAGATGTCTGCAGCAAACACCCAATACCTCCAATGCCAGTCAAACAACATATTCCATACGAGCTCGGGCGTCGCCTCGGTTACCAAGGCCCGCGCAAGAGAGATAAATCCCCTGCTCCTTGTGAAAAAGTCAGCGAAGGGGAACCTTAACATTTTACAGCTAAATATAGCTGGACTACACAACAAGACAATTGAGCTTACAAAAATACTACACGAACATCAAGTACAAGTAGCCCTTCTCCAGGAAACAATACTCCCACGGAGACAAATTAACATCACGGGTTATACACAGTACAAATGTGAATGCCTGAAGTGCCAAGGCATCATGACCTTAATCAGAAATGATACCCAAGCCACAGTAACCAACAACCCTACAGCGGATATCGACCACCAAATAATAAAGCTATGGGGCAAGGATAACACCAAGTACACACTACACAACATTTACTGTCCCCCGACCTCATCAAAAGGTCTGCCTGAGTTTGAGCCCATACTAAAGAAAACTGTCGTAGCTGGTGATTTTAATGCTCACATTCCTGCTCTAGGATACAGGCGGTTTAACAGTAGGGGCCTAGAGGTTGAGGAGTTGTGCAGCAGTACCAACTTAATGCTACTGCAGAACTTGGAAACTCCACCAACACTCCTTCACAGGGCACATGGCTCGACCAGCCGGCCAGATCTGACATTTGTTTCAGCTGATATAGCAGAAAATAGTATCATCAAAGTCTTAGAAGATGTGGGAAGTGACCACCGCCCTGTGTTAACAACTATTTTAACACCACAGATGACACAGAAGTCCCTTGGTAAACCATCCTGGAACTTCAGGAAAGCAGACTGGGACCGCTACGGCCGAGAAACTGATGCTGGATTCAGTCAAATCATTAGAACTGATAACATTAATACTACATACAACAACATATGTACCACAATCCTAGCAGCTGCCAAAAAGTGCATCCCAAGGGGGAAGCATAAGAAGTATAAACCTTACTGGACATCTGAACTAGCTGAAGCAGTCAAAGAGAGGAGAGAGGCTAGAAAGAAGGCTGAAAAATACCCTACCACCCTAAATAAAACAGAGTACAACAGGTGGACAGCAAAAGTAAGGTATGTCACCAAGAAGAATAAACGGGAGACTTGGAAAGAAAATTGCAATAAACTAGATTTAAAAAGAGAAGGAAACAAAGTTTGGAGACTCCTTAGTAATCTCGAGGGAAGCAAGAAAAAGACAAACCCAACACCTATGGTGGATGGAAGTGGTGATGAAGTAACATCAAGCAGCAAGAAAGCCGATGTCTTCAACAATTTTTACGCCAGTGTAAATAAAACACAACAGAGAAAGAAACTAGACAAAGTGCTCCTAAAGAACACATCCACGCGTAACATAGATCAGGCCAATATGGCTGCGTTCGATGATCCGTTCCGCCCACAAGAACTGAGAATGGCACTACGGAAACTGGCCAAAAATAAAGCTCCAGGACCAGATAAAAATAAAAATGAGATGATTTGTCAGCTAGGACCAAAGGCAAAAGAGACACTTCTGTGGTTCATCAATAGAACGTGGAACGAGGGACAGCTACCATCAGCATGGCTGACAGCAACCATCTTGTCTATATTGAAGAAAGGGAAACCACCGGGAACACCAAGAAGTTATAGGCCCATATCCCTCACTTCATGCTTAGGCAAGCTGGTCGAGAGAATGGTAAACAACAGACTATATTGGTGGCTGGAAAGCTGGAACCTTCTGGACAACAACCAGGCAGGCTTCAGACGTAAGTGCCGCACAGATGACCCCCTCTTCAGGTTCACACAGAATGTGATGGATGGTTTTCAAGAGGGAAAAAGCACAATAGCTGTGTTCATCGACCTTGAGCAAGCCTACGACAGAGTTTGGAGAAAGGGACTTTTGCTAAAGATGAGAAGAATGGGAATAGGAGGGAAAATGATTAGATGGATACAGGCCTTCCTAACAAATAGAACCATAGCTACCAACTATGCCGGTGCAATTTCACGGAAAAGAACGCTGGAAGAAGGACTGCCTCAAGGCTCTCCTTTAAGTTGCACCCTTTTCCTCATCTTTATTAATGACCTTGCCAAACATCTGAATGTGTCGAAGGCGCTGTTTGCTGACGACCTTGCCATCTGGACTACTGATAAATATCCCATTCTGGCAAAAGCCAAGATCAACAGAGCTCTCCTTACAATGTCAGTATATTGTGAACTGTGGAAACTAAAAATCAATACGCAGAAAACTGTATACACCACTTTCTCGCGCAGCCACAAAATAGCAAAAAGACCTATCAACATCAAACTGAATGGGGAAACGCTAACAAAAGAGGAGCACCCAGTCTATCTAGGAGTAAAACTGGACAGACAATTGAAACTAGATGGACACATCTACAACCTCAGGGAAAAAGCATGTAAGCGTCTAAACCTCATCAAACGGCTAGCTAGTACAAATTGGGGAGCGGATAAACTAACACTTCGTCAACTATATCTCGGCTATGTGAGATCAGTGATAGACTATAACCTCCCCCTCCAGACCATTGTGAGTACTAATACCATCTCATCTCTGGACTGTGTGCAGAACCAAGCTCTCAGGTTAATTTGTGGAGGGATGAGATCAACACCCACAGCCGTATGCGAGATAGAGGCCAATATAGAGCCACTGGGTATTAGGCGTAAAAGAGCACTGACTGAAGCTGTAGAGAGATACAGAAGACAAGAGAAAAACCACCCAAACAAAGTACTTATTGACACTTGGAAACAAACACGAAGACTGAAACAACTATCTCTCCTGGACATAGCCAAAGAGGAAAATGATAAACACCATCTCCCGCAAGAGAGAGAATTGGAAAACAAATACTTTGGACCACCCCCTTGGGAAAACTTCCATCAACCAACTGTCAAAACACAACTGATAGATAAAACGGCCAACAAGGAAACACTACCCACAGTCTTGAAGACGTGTGCCTTGGAGACC